>JAWQFY010001005.1:0-15876 GCA_037055185.1 Capillidium rhysosporum
AATTTTTAAAATTTAGGTATTTTATATATATATAATTTAAAGTATTAATTTTAATAATTTATATTTTTTATTTAAAAATAAATTAAAAGATATTAGTTATATTTATATAAATATAAATCTACTTTAAAGTTAAAATATACAAAAAAAATAGTAAAATTTTTTAAATTATTTAAAGATAAAATAAGTTTAAAAAGTTTTAGCTTTTTTTTAAAGCTTATTTAAAAAAAAACAAAGTTTAATTATATTTTAAAAAATACTAAAAAATAAAATAAAAAGTAGATAAGTAAAAAATTAAAAAAATAGTAAAATAATAATAAAAAATTAACTAAATAATATATATTATTAATATAAAAATAAAAAGTAAAAATGATAAAAAAGTAATTTAAAATAGATAAAAAAATAAAAGTAATAAAAAAATAAAGCTAAAGCTTTTAACTAAAACTAAAAAATAACTTAATCAAAAAAAAGTAGTAAATTAAAGTTTTAGTTAAAGTTATATAGTATATATAATTTAAATTCAAAATAATATTTAATTTTTATAATTTACTTTTAAATAAAAGATTATTATTATAACTTTTATATATTAATAAATTAAATTTAGAAAATAGTAAGTAAAATAATAATAATAATAATAAATATAAAATAATTAAAAAACTAAAAAAATATAAGTTAAAATATTAATTTGCATTAATAAAAAGTAAAATAAAGTAAAAAAGCTATAAATTATTTAAAGTATTATTATTTTTTTTTTATTTAAAATATTTTTTAAATAATATTAAAAAAAAATTCTAAATTTTATTTATAAAAAAGAATAAAAGTTAAAATAAAATTAAAATAGTACTATTAATAATAAAATAAAGATTTTATTAATATAATTAAAAAAACTACTTTTAAAATATATAAATAAATATATTAGTAAGGTTTAAAACTTATTTAAATATTAAAGCTAAATTTATAGCTTTAATATTTAATAAATTAAAATTATAAAGTAGGTAAAATAAAATAAGCTTAAAAAGTTTAGTTATTATAATATTACTACTTTATATTTAAGTATATAAAAAGATATAATTTAAAATAAAGTAAGCTTAAAGAGAAAATAAGTATAAAAATAATATTATAAAATAAAAAAAGCTAAAAAGTTAGTTATAAGTTTTTAATTTTTTTTTAGACTTTAAAATATTATATATATAAAATAATATACCATATAATAAATTATTATTTTTATTAAATATAATCTAAAAAAGAAGAAAAAAGTATTTAAATATTAAATAAGTTAATTTTAGCATTATTTTTCTACTTAAAAGTAAATTAAGCTATAATATTAATTAAAATATTTTATACTACTAAAAAAATATAAGTATTATTAGTAAAAACTACTATTTATAATAGTAATAATAAACTTTTTAAACTTAACTTATATTAATAAAAACTTAAAAACTAGATTAAAAGCAAATTTATATAAAAAAAATATTTTTTTTACTTTATTTTATAATTTAGCCTAAATTAAAAATTTTAAAGAAATTTTTATTTTTTAATATAATTAATTACTAAAAAAAATTATTAAAAAAATATTAATATAAATAAAATTATATTAAAATTAAAAAAGTTTATAAAAAATTATAAGTTAAAAGTAATTAGTAAGGATTTTATTATATAATATAGCATTTTTATTTTAAAAAATATTAGTTTATAGTTTTTAAATATACTTAGTAGCTATTTATTTAATATAAAATTATAAAAACTAGCTTAATATTTTTATTATTTAATTATACTTTATTTTTATCAAGTTTTATTAGATTACTAATTTAAAAGTAAATATATTAGCTTTATTATATTTTTAAATAAAAACTAAGTATTTTAGTTAATTATAAACTTAAGTTAAAAATAAGTATTTAGTTAAGTTTAAATTTAAATTTAAATTTAAATTAAAAGTAAGCATTTTAAATAATTATAAGATTAAAGTAAAAATAATAATAAAAATAATTAGTTAAACTTTAATTATATATAAATAAAACTATATCTTTTAAATAAATAAGTTTATATTTTTATTAATTATTTTTTATATTTTTTTATTATAATATTAAATATAGCAAAATTAAAAAATATTAATATTATAAAAAAATATTAATTAAAAAAAAGTTATTATTAAATAAAAAATTATTTATAAAAAAATACAAAAAAATTTAGCTAATAACTTTTAGGCTAACTTTTACTTTAATATTTATATATTTTTATAAATTTATATTCTAAATATTAAAAAAATTAATAGTTTAAATTATTATTATATATTGCTAAATATATTAAAATAAATTTAATTAAAAAAAAAATATATTTTTTAAATTTTAAATTAAATATTTTATAAACTTTAATAAAAATTTATTAATTTAGTAAGTAAAATTACAAAAATTTAAATAATAGCTAAAATAATAAAAATATAAAAAATCAATAACTAATAAAAATATATTAAATTAAGTAAATTAATAAGTTTTTAGCAAGATTCAAATTAAGTATAAGTATATAAATACTAAAAAATAAAAGAATATTTTAAAGCTGTTTAATATTAGGCTACTAATATTTAGCTGCCTTATTTATTAAGCTTGCTAATTACTATTATAATAATAATTTAGCTAATTTAAGCTAATATATTATATTATAATATTAACTAAATTTAATAAAAGTTATTAATATTTATACTTATAAAATATTAAAAAGCAATATATATCCAAACTAATTTTTATATAATTTAGTTTAAAAATGTTAATTTACTTTTATATTAGCAATTTTTTTATTTTAGTTAAGAGAATCTAATTAGTAAATAGATTCAAAAACTTATTCAGCTTATTTTTATTAATAAACTAATTATTATTTTTAGTTTTATTTATCTACTTAAAGTTATAATATAGTTAAGGTAGATTTTCAAAATATTTTAAAAATTAACTTTTTTTAATTTAAGTAAAATTTTACTATTTACTCTTAAACTAATATTTAAATTTAGACCATTAAAAAGGCATATTAAAATTAGGAATTAAAATATTTATTTATACTGCTTTAAAAGAAAAATATTAGATTAGAGGCACAATAATATGAAAAAAAAGCAACTTTTTTCCAATATTCTAAGAAATTACTACAATTCTGAAGTGTGTAATAGAAATATTTTATCATTTTACTGTTTTATAAAACTATAAGTTGATAAATTATTACTCAGTAAAATTTAATAGCGCGGACTTTGATAATGCCATCATATTTACCAAATTTAAATTTCCCAGAATCTTTTAAGCCCAACTTTTGAGTTGATGTAAGGTTTTCGTATTGGATATCGGCAAATGGTACCTTTTAAGAGGCTTAAAATATTAGATTCGATTTGCTAATCATTTCCAAATCATTAGTAAATACTTTTAAAACTCGTTTTCGGTTTTAAAGAATTAAATTGAGATTAATTGCTAATTGAAATCTTCCGATTTGATTGTGATACCTAATAATTATCCGAGGTAATCCAAGAAAGTAGGTGAATTAACAGACTTAATTTTGAGGACAAATTCATTTTTTATTTTAATTGCTATCTGAGAAACGAATTTGATACAATGTCTGGAATCATACCAACAAAAGCAAAAGGTACCATACGTGGCCTGTAAGTTATATATACATATATCTAATAATTTGTATTTAAACTAATATTTTTTATCGATTAGTAAAAATTTCGCTAAAGGATTTAGTGAAATTCAAATAAAAGTTAGAGAAGCAACTTCTAATGAAACAGTTGGTCCTAATGGTGCTTTAATGAATGAGATAGCTAGAGCAACTTTTTCTCAGTAAGCTTACTATAAAATTCTTTTTTTTAATTCGCTTACTTTTATTTAAAAGTCATTTGTTTATCGAGATTATGGGAACTATGGATAAGCGATTAAATGATAGCGGCAAGAACTGGCGTCACGTATTTAAGGTTTGAATTGCTTTTTATAGCAATTTATTAAAACTTTTTAGACTTTAACTCTTTTAGAATACCTTATTCAAAACGGTTCCGAAGAAGTGGTAGCACATTGTAAAGCTAATATGTACGTAATAAAAACTCTAAGAGAATTTCAACATATCGATGAATCTGGAAAGGATCAGGGTTTAAATGGTAGATTTTGTAAAAAATAACTGCTAAACAGGTTGCTTTTAGTTCGTCATAAAGCAAAGGATATAACTGCTATTTTATCGGATGAGTCTAAATTAAAAGAATTGAGATCACATATTACTCAACAAATGTCTACTAGTTATGGCAGTTACGGTGGTGGCTATGGGACTAATGAAGATAACAATCCTTACGGAACTTATGGGGGATCAGATTATGGAGCTGGTGCAAATTCTACTGGATATGGTTATGGAAACAGTAACTCCTACTCTAGTCCTAACCCATATGGACAAAGTAATGAGGATAGAGATTTGCAACTTGCTATTGAAGAGAGCAAAAGAATGTCACAACCACAGAAGCCTGTTAAACCTCAGCCAACAAATGAGTACCTATTTATTATTTTAGTAAGTACTAACGTCTGACTCCTTATAGGGATGCTGATGTACAGAAAGCTATAGAAATGAGTTTAAGAGAACAAGAAATGAGGGAGAACTCCAGAGCCAAAGAAAACGAACTAGTTCTCCTAGAAGGCTATGATCCCAAGTAAGTCTCATGAGATTTGCTATTTATTTATTTCTACTCGTAATAGTCCTACTCCTAACAATCCTCTTACTCAACATATGCGTCAGTATGATCACTTCGGCAATCCATTGAACGGCAATGGATCAAGTGGGAAGAACGATTTACTTGACCTGGATCCTTTGTCTTTTACGGATACCAATTCGTATGGTATGAATAACAACTACATGAGCCAACAACCACTGTTTCAGACAACACCGGTTCAATCTGGATTTAACCCCAACAATCCTTTTGCTCAAACTAGCAACACTAATACCTTCCAAACCAACCCCTCAGCATCCAAGTATTCTGGATTAGAATCCGCATTTACTGCCCATAATAACCCTCCCCCAGCTTTCCAAACTGCTCCCCAACCACCCAAACCCGCCAACAACGCTTCAGGTTTCAACGCGCAGTTTAATGATGGATTTGATGGAGGGTACAACGCTAAGCTTATGCCTCATCAAGTAACATTATTTATAAAATTAGAGCTAGAATTTTCCCCTTTTAAATAGACTGAAAGAAACGCCAATGCTGCTTTAGCTACTATCGCTCGTAACAGGTACATTATTAACATTCAATTTTAAATTTACTAATTCTATTTATAGCAATAAAATCGATCCTTTCGCTAATTTGGCCGCTCAACGTTCAAATAGGTATATACTTTTTACACTTTGATTAATTTACCAAACATAATAATTCATTTAGTCCTGGACCAGGTTCTTCTTTGTTTGATCAAGCTAAACCGAGCTCCAACTTAAACCCCATTTCCGCTACAGGCCCCAATAGCTCCAGCTCGAACCCCTTTCAAGGCACGTGGAGCAACGCAACTGCTAATAACATGGTACGTTTTCATCCGCTTATGTATACTTACTTTTGCATCTAGTTTCAAACCAATACCACCGCTACTACCTATAACGGAGCTGCAAACGGTACGCCTAACTCCTTAAACATCTTTGACCAACCGCAAACCAATAATGAAAATGTCAGTAATTCCTATCTGAATACCGGTGTCAGTGCTAGTAACCCTTTCGCTGCCTACAGTAATCCTCCTGTAAACAACTCTAGCAATAATCTGTTTCAAACTACTACCAACGGAAACACACAGCAAGGCCAACAGCAACAAAACTTATTCTTCTAATTCCTAAATCTTTACCATCAACTATGTTTGAGATTCATACCACATTTTTGTTTTTATCAACAATAACAATCCTAAATCTAAACTTTGGTCATATGTTTAAATAATTCAAACTTCTGTATGTGAAATTTGTAAGCTTATAGATATTTCTATTACAAGATTTTAGAGTTACCTTTAAATATTGAATATGTTAATTTTGAAACAATAATTATTTTAATTTAGAATTATTAAAAATTGATTTTTAGGTAAAATTACATACTTTTTTGCTTGATTACTATCTTCATAAATTAAGTAATTGAAGTGCTAAGGTTAATTTCCCAATATCTTATTTTTTTTCTATTTTTATCTTAATATTAGGATTTAAATAATTTAAAAATATTATTATTTAGTATACTATATAGTTTATATATATTTAAAACTTAATTTTTAGTTACTAATTATGTTATATTTGAATAACTATATTTTTATTTAGCAAAAATGTTTAAGCATATAACTTTTTAATTAAAATACTTTTTGTAAAGTTTTAGAGGCTAAAAGCTATAACATTTATAGTTTTGGCCAAATTAAGTTAAATTTAACATTTTAAATAAAAAATAAACCTACTTAGCCTTGTTAATTTCAAATAAATAGCTATTTACTTTTAAAAGTAGCTAATTTCAATTTTAAAAATCAAAAAAATTAAACAATTAAAGAATAAAATATAAACATATATACTTTTTATATACTAAAAAGCTGATAATGCTTAATATACTTTACTAAAAGCATTTTAAATTTAAAATTTTTTTAAAGGTAAAAGCTATTAATAAAAGTATATTTAATTTTATACAATAAATATACTTTTTAAAAAATTTATATATTAATATATATATAAATTATTAGTAAATTTTAATTAATAAAAAAAAACTTTTAAATTTAATAATACTTTTGATAGCTTTAATCAATTAATTTTTAATAGTTTTTAATAGTTTTTAATAATTTTTGTTATAACTTTATTTATATTTTCAAATTTAAATATTAATTTAAATAATTTACTTTTAAGTTTTTAATATATTATAATTTTATTTTTTTAATTATTAAGGCTTTTAAATAAGCTTTTATACTATTTATTAACTTTTTTATCTAATTTTAAAGTAGTTTACTTATAAAAAAGCTATTTAGTTTTTTTAGCTTTAGCAATAATTATAGCTAAAATAAAATAAATATTAACTAATTTAGTAAATGTAATTACTAAAAATACTATATATATAAATTTTACTTTAATATATTATTTTAAATTTTAAAAGTGCTTTATTTTAATTTACTTTATATAATAAAATAAGCTTAATCTAAATATATTTAAAAATAAATAAAGCTATTTTTTTATAATATATAAATTTATAAAAAATTATATAATTTTTAGCATTTAATATTATAAAGTATAAAGTTATTTAATTTTTTTTCTAGCTAGACTATTAATTTTCTTAAATATAAAAAAAATTAAATAAATTTTAAGCAAACTAAAATATAAAAATAATACTTTTAAGTTATAATATATTACTAAAATAGTTTAGAAAAAAATTAGCTTTAAAGTTTTATTTTAATATTAAAAATATAATATATAATATTATATATAAAAAATATACTAATTATTTAAATAATAGTATTTGATTTATATAATAAATTATAATTTATACTAATTTAAAATAACAAACTCAATTTTTAAAACTAAATTTTAAAAGTATAAAAAATATTTAGTTTTATATAATATATATTAAAATAATAATAGTTTTTAAAATTTATATTTATTTATTTAATTTTTATCTAACTATATTAAGTATACTTATTTTTATTAAATTTTTAAAATTAAAATAAATTACTTTTTAAAATAACTAATTATTTATTTAATATAAAAAAATAAAAACTATTTATTAAATACTAGATTTTTTATTATAGTTAAAAATAAATGTATTAAAATATAGTTACTAAAAGCTTTTATTATAAAAAAATTAAATAAAAAACTAAAAATAAATATATCTAATTTAATTTTATAAATTATTAATTATTATTTTTTTATAAAGTAGATAAAATAAAATATTATTTTTAAATAAAAGCTAAAATTATAAATAGTTTTTTACTATATATAAAATTAATTAAAAAGCTTAATACTAGTATTATATATGTATAATATATATAATTTAATATTTTTTTAGCTATTAAAATAGTATAAAAGATAATAACTAAATAAAAAATTAATTGTTTTTATAAATAGCTAATTTTTATTTAAAAAGCTTAATTAAATTTAAATATATTAAAATATTTTTTATAATATTTAGTTTTTAGTATAATACTAGTAACAATTTTTACATTATATAATGTAAAATACTATAGTGCAAAGGTAGTAGCAAATATAAGTATTTATATAAAAAAGTTAATAAATAGTAATAGAGTAAAATTAGCTTTATTATTAATTATAGTAGTAATGAATATAAAAACTAAATAAGTAATATAAATGAGCAAAATTGATAAAAATTTAGTAATAAAATCAATATATGTTTATATATAGTTTAGATTATAAAAAGTAATAACTATAAAAACTATAAACTATCTAATAGTAAAAAAGTAACTAAATCTAATATATAAAATTTATAAAAAAAATAAAAGTATTTGCAATTTTAAAAGGCTTTTATATTTCTAATAAAATAAAATAATAAAATAAAAATAAAAAATAAAAAATAAAAATGAACATTTTACTATTATATAGTAAAAATAGCTTATAAGTACTTTTATATAATTTGAAATAATTTTGTAAAAAGGCAAATTATCAACTATTATAATTTGTTATATATTAGTATTATAAATTTTTTTATTACTTAATACTAGTAACTATACTAAATCTATTTTAAAATGTTAAACTTATAAGTTTTTAAGTAAGAATAATAAAATAAAAAATTTGTTTTTATTTAAAATTCTAATTAAGTTATTAAAATAAAATTTATAAATTTTATTATATAAAATCTAAAAGAGAAAAAATAATAATAATTAAATAAGCTTAAAAAAAGAAGATAAAAAATAATGAAAATAATTATTAAGTTAGTAGCTTATAAAGTTGGTAAGTAGTAAAACATTATATTTTTTTAATATTTAAACTTATATTTTATAGCTAAAAGTTATAAAATTTAAGTTTTTTCTATTTTATTAAAATTATATAGCTATTTATAAGTTTTTTAAATTAGTTTTACTAGTATTTAGCTTTTTTATTTATATATAAAAAATATACTTAATATAATTTTATAAATTATAAATTTTATTTTTTTAGTAAAATAGTTTTTTTAGTATTTTTAAATTAAGCATAAAATATTTTAATATTTTTAATTATATTAAAATTTAAGCTATATATAATATTAAGGTATATCTTTTTAATTTTTTAAATATACTTTTAAAAAAATAAAATAAAACTATTTTAGTAAATTTATTTATTTTTATAATTATACTGCAAAAATATTATTATTAAATTTATTATATGTATATAGTATAATATATTAATATATATTTTATTATACTAGTTTTTATAATTATTAGCTTATTTTTATAATATAGTTATAAAAATTTAAATATTATTATTTAAAATCTTTTTAGCTTAGCTAAAAAAAACAATTTTATAAATTTTATACTAATATTTTACTTTATATAATAACTTTATATTTTATTATATATTTAAATTAGTTATAAATTAAATATATAGAATATATATAATATATATATATAGCTTTTGGCTTATTTTTTCTTTATTACATTTATTTATTATATATAATATAATATTTTAAATTTTAAAAAAAAATTATTTTTTTAATATTTAAATATATATTAATATATATATAATTAAAAAGTTATAAACTCTTTAAAAGTAATAATCTACTTATCTAGCTTATTTACTTTTAAAAAAAAATTTAAAAAAAGCTATTAGTAAAATATATTAAATTTTAGTAGCTTTTTAATATATAAAAAGTTTTTTATTTTTTTTATTTTTAGACAATTTTATTAGTTTAATTTTTTAAATTTAAAATCAGCTACTTTTAAAAGTATTTAATTAATTATTTATATATTAAAATTATTTAATAATAGCAATTTATAATACTAATTAATTTTTTTAAGTTAAAATTTTTTTTAAAAATAAAATATAAGTACAAGATTTAAAAATAGGTTTATTTTTACTTAGTTTTTATCATTTATCACAATTGCTTATTATGATTAGAGCTATATTCTACTAAGATATAAATATTTGAATTTTAAGTATATTATTAAAATAGTTAGTAGCTTACTAAGATAACCTAAAACTAAATGTATGCAAAATTTAAAGGTTTTTTTATTTTTTAGAAATTTAATTGGAATTCTAGAAAGAAAGTATTCATCAAATTAAATTAAATTTTGGAATCATTTTATTAGCTTGAATTTTTTGGTAAAAACTAAACTTTTTAATTTTTTTTGCATTTTAATAGTAACTATAAAAAAATTTTAATTTTGTTTGGCGAATTAATTTGCAGTAATCTTACAACTAAACTAAAAAACTTGTAAATGACCAACCTAAAACAGCTCGACAAAGCTATTGAAGTACTCAAACCATTTGTGTTACAAAGAAGATTTGAAAAATGGAATCAGGTTATTAACTCAAGAAGTAATTCAGTGCGAATAGTTTTAGAAAATTTACAAGATCCTTTCAACGGTTCTGCTTGTTTACGTACAGGTGATGGATTTGGAATTCAAAATTATGATGTTATTGAAACAATTAATAACTTTAAGGCTTACGAATCGGACAGTACAACCACAGGAGTACAACGTTGGCTAACAACAAATTATCATAGATCTAGTAGAAAATGCATTGAAAATTTGAAGAATGAGGGGTATGTTACCTTAGGTGCTTGCTTATCCGAAAAAAGTTTACCTTTAAAAGATGTTTTAAAAAAGTTAAAGAGGGAGGAAAATCATGGAAACTCAGAGAAATTCCCAAAATTAGCACTAATTTTTGGCAATGAACAAAGAGGACTCACTAAATCTATTCAGAAGCATTGCGACCACATTTATCAATTAGATATGGTTGGGTTTGCTCAAAGTTTTAACATAAACGTTTCAGTTGCGATATCTTTAGCTATCCTCAAAGAAAATGGTGTCATAAATCAAGATGTAAACGGTAGTCATAAAGAATTAGATACTGATAAAAATGTAGAAAACCATTTAAATACTGGATATAAAGCAAACTACCCTTTAAAAGAAGAAGAAAGAAAAAAGCTACTATTAAGCTGGTTATTAGGAGTAACCCCACATTACCAAGATTTGTTTTCTAGGCACAACATAGAGCTAGATGAATTTTAAAAGTATTTTTATTACTTATTTTAACTGCAACAAATTTATAGAGATTTAAAAAAAAACTTAAATTATTTGAAAATTACATATTTTATGTTACAAGTTTAAAAATATAAAGATAAAATCTTAATTCCTTTAAATCAACTTAGAAATCAAATAAATATTAGAAATTTAGCTCTTTGATTATAATTATAGTAAGTTCAAATTAGTCTCTCAATTAATTTTTTTATTTAAATTTTAGATATACTATTTAAAATATAAAATAGTAATTACCTATTTTTTTAGAATATAAAAATATATAATTGAAGCTTGATTGTTTAATATTTAAGTTTATAATTATATTACTTAATCAAAAAATAAATCTTACCCTAGCTGAGTAGCATAACTTTATAAATAATAATCTAGCTACTTACTAGTAAATATGTATTAATTTTTAAATAGACATTTTATTGTTACTTTTTTCCAATTTACATTATACCTTTTTAATTCATTTATATTAACTTAAACTGATTTTTTAAATTTATTAATTTACAGTATTATTTTATTTAATTTTTCTTTTATAATTAATGAATTTTTTATAAATTAAATATTAGTCTACTTTAAAGTAGTATAAATATTAGTTTTTAAGACTTAAAAAAGTATCTTATTAGTAGATTTTGTTATAAAAATTACTTAATTACAAATTAAAAAATTTATAAGCTAATAAATATATTATTTAATATATTTTAGTTATATTTAGAAATTTAGAAAAAATATTTTTGACTTTGAAAGAGTTTTTATAAAATTAATATATAGCTTTATTAAAATAGTAAATATAATTAAATAAAGATTGTAAAATAAGTAAATAATAGAAAAAAAGCAAAATTAAACTAATTTTAAATTAGGTAGCATTAAAAATAAACATAAAGTTATTTTACTATTAAATAAATTATTAATTAACAATATATAAAATATTAGTATATATTAATTAGCAAATTTTTTTAAAATGTAGATAAACTAAATATATATAAATAATTAGTTTTAGCTATATTAAATTATGGTAAAAATAAGTAGAATCAATTTTTACTTTATAAAAAATAAAGATAAATGCTTAAAATTTTTTAAAAATAAATATTATTTTTAAATTCTTATATATTAATATATATTTAAATATCAAAAAATTTAATTTAATTTAATTTTACAAAATTTTATATACTTTTAGTAGCTATTTATAATTTTTTAAAGTATATTATTATAATAAAATTATAAATTATAAAAGCTTGTAATTAGCTTAAATAAATTGCAAATTTATAATATTACTTTAAATATTTAAATAGCTAAAATTAAATAGCTTTTAAACTTTATAAAATACTAAAATATAGCTTTAATATTATAGTATATTATTAAAATACTTAATATAATAAGTTAGTAACAATATTACTAAAATAAAAACTATATATATTAGCTTAATTAAAATTATAAATTTACTTAAATAGTTTTATTTTAAGTTTTTTTAATAAGTTTATTAAAAAACAATTAAGCTATTTTAATATATATAAAGCTTTATTTAATATACTTTGCTATATTATTATAAATATATCTTTTTTACTACTATAATAACTAAAAACTATATTAAAATATAGCTTTAGTTTTTTACAATATAAAAAACTATATATAATCTAAATTTTAACTTAGTTAAAAATATTTAAATATCTCTTAAGTTTGCTTAAAAGTTGATAAAAAATAGTTTATTAAAACTATTCTTTTTTTTTATAATAAAAAAAAATAAAAATATATAAAGTATACCTTTTTTATATAATAAAATAAGGTAAAATATTAATAAAGCTAACTTAAAAAAACTTATTAGTAGCTATAAAAAGTATTTTAATAAAGTAATTAAAACTTAAAATTTATAACTTTTAATTTTAAACTATAAATATTATTATTTTAATATTTTAAACTTAAGAATATTTAGTTACTTTAATATATATTAAGTTTTTATATTTATATACTTTAATTATATATATAATAATAATATATATTTTAGTTAAAACTTATTAAAAATTATTAAAATATACAGCTATTATATATTTTTTATTTAGTTTAATTTAAACTATATATTTTTTTAATTTTAGCATTTATTATATTATAGTTTAAATTTTTCTATAGTAAAATTAAAATTATATTAATAAGCTATAACTTATATCTTTGTTAGATTTTTTTAAGCTTAGTATTTATAATAATATAAATAAATAATTTGCTACCTTTAAATATAGTTAAAATAGTTAAACTTTTATTTTTTATATTAAATAAATTTACAATTAGTTTAAATAGATAGCAAAATTATATTATGCTAAAGTATACTTTTTTATATAATAAAATAGCAAAATTTTAGTAAATTTAATTTAAAAAAACTTATAAATAGTTATAAAAAGTATATAGCTTCTAATTATATAGTTTTAATAAAGTAGTTAAAGCTTAAAATTTATAGCTTATAATTATAAAGTATAGTTTTAAGTATTAAAAAAGTATTTTAATATTAATATGCTTTTTTTAAAAGTTATTTTAATATTTTAAATTTTAATATATTATTTATTATATTAAAATAAAAAATTATTTATTTAAGTTTTTAAATATATTCTAATATATTTAAATTTAAATAAAATATACCTGCTATTTAGTAGTAAATATACTTTTATTAATATTCTTTAGTTTTTAAAATTTATATATATATATATAAAACTAAATAATATATATCTATTTAGTTATTACTTAATTATATTAAGTATTTACATTTTTATTAAAATTTTTAAATTGGAATTGGCTATCTTTATAGGTAGCTGATTTTTTATTTATACTATAAGCTACAAATAATGTTATATTATATACAATATATTTTTTAAAAAGCAGTTTGGAAGTATATTACTTATTATGCTTTAGAAATTATTAGGTATACTATTTTTATAGTCTAATATAGTTAATAAAGATCCTTTTTACTTTATTTATTTAAATGACTTAAACTCTAATTTCTTTCTATAAAGTTTGAATTATTGAAATAGATTAGAAAACCTTTTATAAATAATATAAAATAATAATCTGTTTTAAATATTTATATAACATTTCTTAGTTAAATTTAATAAAACTGTTCTTTTATTTAAATTTAATGCCAATTGTTATTAAAGACTAACATATAAACTTTTTTTATATTTCAAGAGAAAATAAAAATAAATGTAAACAAATGCAATATAGAAAAATATAATTCCCTACCATACAATTAAAAATAATATATTTATTAAAAAATAAAACTGAAAATAAAACTTGAGTATAGGTAGGATATTTGGTTAGTGTAAAAAGAAGCTTAATGTAAAATAGTATACAAGTATCAAAGCACATATCTAAACTTTTTAGGAGCACTGAGATCAATGTCGCTAGCATCTCCAAGGGAGTCGTTCAAGCCTTCTTTCATATCCAACTTTCTATTTTCTCGCTTATAACACCATTTAAGAAGGGCAGTAGTAACTACAGTTAAAACTAAGAAAGCAATATTTGTAGAATGACTGGGGATATATAAAGGTGCTTCAGAAGCTCGGTAAAATTGACCGGAGATAATACCACCGATGTTACCGAACCCAATAATCATTGCTGAACTGGTAGCCGCTTTGGTTGATCCTTTCATATTGTTGTTGGACCAACCAAAGGAGGGTGGTACACAGTTAACCGTCCCGACGACAGCGATGATGACAGCAGCATATCTACCACCGATCGATTCGGTAGATATTAAAGTGATAAACCCGGCTATAGCTGCTAAAGCAGCGACTATAATATGGTAACCGCGTTCCATAATTCGATCACTGTTATAGCCAGATCCGACTGCGACAAATAAGGCAATGATGTAGGGAGGGACCGTTAACAACATAGATTGAATTTTGGTAAATCCTAAATCGTTGATAATGGTTGGCAGTAACAGTGCTAACGAGAATAGCGGACATACAAAACCAATACATAAGAGCATGTGTAAGTACACTTTAAAATCGGTCAAAGCATCGATAAATTGGGCTTTATCGAAAACTTTACATTCTACTTCGACGTGGTCGGCTATGAGCCTTTGGTTTAGGAAGGCTTTCTCTCTAGGTGTCAGCCACTTGGAATCCTTGGGATTTCCTGGCATAATGAAGCTAAATTACGAAGTAAGTAAAATAAAGTCTGGCTAAACATACTAAGTTGTAAATCCTAAAATGATTGTAGGTGCACCTTCAAGAATGAAAATCCATTGCCAACCTTTCAAACCAGCTGCACCGTCAATGAAACTGATCCCGTAACTAATCAAACCACCGAACGCACCAGCAAGCGAAGCAGCTGAGTAGAAGAAAGCAATTTTAATACCTTGTTCCCTTCTCGTATACCAGAAACTTAAGTAGAAGATAATACCGGGGAATAATCTAAAAATATTGAATATGTAAATTAGCTGGATAAAAATAGATATGAATAGTAAAACTTACCCAGCTTCCGCGACACCTAAGAAAAATCGAGTTGCTAACAAAGCGGCAAAAGTATGACAGGCAGCTAAAGCCATAGTAATAACACCCCAAGTTATCATAATTCTACACATCCAGATTTGCGGAGAAATTCTTTTCATCATCAAATTGGAAGGAATTTCAAACAATACGTAACCGATAAAAAATATAGACAAAGTCCACGAATACTCGCTTGGAGTTAGTTTAAGATCAGCTTCCAATCCGTACAGTCTGGC
>JAWQFY010001006.1:0-15861 GCA_037055185.1 Capillidium rhysosporum
AATATAAGGTATAATTTTCTATTTTTTTATAATTATATAATAAAAAGTTTTAATTTTTTTATTTTTAAATATTTAAAGTTAAAAATAACAATTTTTAATTTTATTTATATATTTATAAATATATAATATTTATATTATTAACTTAATATTTTTTAAAAGTTACTATAAATAAATACTATAAAAAATTAAAGCTAAATTAAAAACAACTATTTAAAAAGCTTATAAAAGTAATTTAATATATTATACTTTATTTAAAAATTAATAAAACTTAATAGTATATTTTATATTTTTTAGCTCTTTTTATTTTATAAATTTTTACTTAATATTAATTATATTCTATAATAGCTAAATTATTAACTAAGTCTAAAAATTAAGAATATTTCTTTTAAAAAAATAATATTATAAAATTTTAGTTTTTAAACTAGCTTAATTTTTAATAAAGCTATAAGTTAAAATAATAAACAACTAATTAAGATATTTTTAATTATATTAAATTAGTAAAAACAATAAGCTAAAAAGGCTTAAAATAACTATTACTAAGTAAAATATATAGTAGAAAAATTAAAAAAAGTAAAGTATATTTTAGAAAAAAAAATATATTAATATAATACTTAATAAAATTAATTTTTAGTTAATTACTAAGTATAAAATATTAAAACTAAAAAATAGTAAAAAAAATCCTAATTTAGCATTTAATATACTAGATAAACTAAATATTATTATTAAATCTAAATAATGCTACTTAATATATTAGGTAGATAGTATTATATCTAGTTTTTTTAAATTTACTTCTTTTTTTAGCTAATATAGCTATAAATAAGTAATAGTTAGTATAAGTATATATAATAATATTAAGAAATAAAGCTAAAATTTTTAATAAAAATACTTTTATCCTTTTTTTTATTACTTTACTTAGCTTACTAAATAGTAAATTACTTTTAAAATAAACTACTAATTTAATTTTAATTTATTTTAATTATTTAGTTAAAAAGGTAATTAAAAAAATAATAGTAACAAGTTAAAATTAGTATATTAAAATTAAGTATTAATATATTTAACTAATAATTTATA
Source organism: Capillidium rhysosporum (assembly GCA_037055185.1). Taxonomy (NCBI): domain Eukaryota; kingdom Fungi; phylum Entomophthoromycota; class Entomophthoromycetes; order Entomophthorales; family Capillidiaceae; genus Capillidium; species Capillidium rhysosporum. The sequence continues at coordinate 1,072 of JAWQFY010001006.1, forward strand.
AAATTTAAATTAATATAAAACTAAATATTTAATTAAAACTTTATTATTAGATTATTTTTTTAACTTATTTTATAAGAATTTAATTTTTTTTAGTTTTTATATACTAAATTTTCAAAAATATTTTAAAATTATTTAAAATTAAACTTGAAAAATAAAGTTTATTTAATTTTTATAAAAATAACATTATTAATAATAAGCAAAATAATAATATTACTTATTATTAATTATAATACTTTAATTATTATATTTATTTTTAATTTATTTTTTAATAAGTTTATTAAAAACTATTTTAATTTTTATTTAAAGTTTATCCTAAAATTTAGCTAGTTTATATTTAAATATTTACATTTTTTTAAAGTAACTTAAATATTTTTAATAAAATTAAAGTTTAAAAAATATATTAGCTTTTATATAATAAGAATTAGTTTTAAGTTATAATATTATTTGCAAAATATATTTAGTTATTATTTTAAAAAATACTTATCTATAATAATAATTTTTTTATTTAATTATAGTTTTAAATATTAACTTTATTTTTTATTTATTTATTATAATTAATAGTAGTAATATATTTATATCTTTAATATTATAAATATTTAAAATAAAATTAAATTTTAACTTTATAAGAAATATGATATTTATTAAAAAATATATATTTATTTTAATTATTACTTTATATTATTATTTATTTAAATTAAAATGCTAATAATACATATATTTTGATTTTATTAAAAATCTATTAATAATGATTAATAAATATATAAAGTAAAATTTAAAAATAAATAAAACAAATAATTTATATTTAAGTATATATTATACTACTAAATTTACTTTTTTTATTTTAAAAAAAAATATTAATATTTAGTTTTTAGCTTATTTTAAAATTTTTAATAAAATTATCTTTAAAAATTAAACTTTTTTATAATAATAATTTTTTATTTTTATTTTAGTAACATTATAGCCTATAACTTTTAATATATTTATATAGTAAATTTATATATTTAAAAGTATTTTTTAATTTAGCTAGATAAAAAAAAACAACTTATTTTTATTTTAAGTTTAGTAATTTTATTTTAAAATTCTAATTTTTTTAAAAAATTTTAATATAAATATTATAGTAATTATAATATTATAAGCTTTATTACTTAGCTTATTTTACTAAGCTTTATTAATATCTATTTTTTTAGTTTTATATATATTTTTCATTTTTTAATAAAATAATAAATAATAATTTTATTTTATTAAATACTATATAGTATAAATTAATTTTTAATTATACTTTTAGTAAATATTACTTTTATAATAATTTATAATTAAAGATAAAACTTAGTTTAGCTTAGTTATACTTAGCAATATTAATAAATATATATATAAAGGATTGAAAAGTAAAGTTAAAGTTTATTTTAACATTTTAATTATAACTTTATTTAATAAATAACTTATTATTAATCAGATTTTTTATTAGCTTTATTAACTTTATATTAAAGTTTTTTACTAAAATATTAGAATTTTTATCTAAAATTTTAGATTATTTATTCTATTTTTTATTTCTATTTTATATAAACTACTCTTTTTATTTAATATATAAATAGTTAAGCCTAAATTTAGTTAATTATATAAATATTTATTATATTTAAACTAAGTTTTTTTATTAGTAAAATTAACTACTATTACTACTTCTAACTTAAAATTATAATAATATATTCTTAATATATATATATAATTTAATATAAATAAATAAGTAAATTTTTAATAAATTAAATAAATTAGCTATAAAATAGCTAGTATTTTTAATTAACTTTTTTTAAAAAAACTTAAATATATTAAAATTTACTTAAAAATTTTATTATAAAAACTAAATAAAGAAGTATAGCTATATTCTAATATTTTTAATATTTAATTTTAAAATTTATATTTTAAAACTATAAACTTTAAGCTTTAATTATTTTATTAAAATTTAATATTATAAAATAGAGCTTTTATAATTATTTATATATTTTTTTAAATTTTTATTATTAGTACTTTACTTTTTACTAAATAAAAAATAAATTTTTAATAAAATTTTATAAATTAATAATTTTATTTTCTACTATATAAAAAAAATTAAAGTATAATTTTAATAAGCTATTTTTTTAAAATTTTTAAACTTTACTTAAGAAAATACTTAAATATTTTTTTAAATTAAAATTTAAGCTATATATAATTTTTTAATATATAGAAAAATAGTTAAAAAGCTTAATATTATTATTATATATATATTATATAAAATATTAATATAATTTTTAATTATTATAGCAGTATAAAAAATTATATATTTAGATAGCTTTATACTTTTTAGAAAAATTTAAAAAAAAATTATATTTTAATAATAATACTATTAAAAAATTAGTATTAAAATTATTAAATATATATATAATATATTTAATGTTTTTAATATTTAACTTTGAAATTTAATTTTAATACTATTAAATTAGTATAAGTTAGATTTTGCTATATAGTTAAAATTTTAGCTTTTAGCTAAAAATATTTTATAATTTTAATTAGGTTAATATATATAATTTTATTTTAAAAGCAAAATTATTAAAATTTTATATCTATTAAACTTATATTTTTATATAATAAAACTTTAAAAGTTTAAATTATGCTATTTAAATAGTTAATATATTTTTAATAAACTATATACTATGTTTTTTAGCTAGAAAGTTTTACTTTTAAATTAACCTTTTTTTTAAACTACTTTAATAATATATTATAATTTAAAAGCTTTATTTTTAAGTTTTACTTAGCTTATAAACTATTTAATTTTATTTATATTTAAATTTTTTTTACTAAAGCTAAAAATAAATAAAAGTATAACTTTATAAATTTTATAGCACTATATATTATAAAGTTATATACTTTTTCAAATTAGATAATAATAATAAAAAGCTTTAAATATTTAAATATATATTTAAAAAAAATTTTTATTAAATAAAATAAGTTAAGCTAATATTTTAGCTATTTATAAAATTTAAAATAATATACTAAAACTATACTTTAATATATTACAATTTTATAGTTTATTTAAACTAACTTAAAACTTATATATATATATATATATTTAGTATAAATACTTTTTATATTTATAATAGTATAAGTTATATATTTTATATTTTATATTTTAAATAGCTTTAGCTATAAGTTAATTATATAGTTATATTATATATTATTATAGTTTTTTAATATATACCTAATATTTATAATTAAAAAACTTAAAAATATATAATTTTTATAATTATTAACTTATTTTTACATTATTTTACTTATTAGCTAAATGTAAAATAGATTATAATTTTCTTTTTTATATAATTATATAATATAAACTTAGTTTTTATATTATATAAATATGTTATTATTATATTAATATTTTATTAAACTTTTAATATATATTTATAATATTATTATAGTAATATACTTTATAAAATTATAAATAATAGCTAAAAATATATAAATTTTAATTAAATTTAAGTATAATAAATGTTAAGTATAATATTTTATAATTTATAAAGTAAAATATTTAATATTAAATATATTAAAAATAATATATTTGCTACTTTGTAGCTAGTATATTTTTTAAATTAAAATTAGCTACTTTTAAAAATATCTAATTATTGATTTAATAAAGTACTATAAAAATAATATAAATATATTATTTAATATATAATATTAAAAATTTTTTAATTAATAAACTTAAAATTTTAATTATAGCTATTACTTTAAAATTTATTTAATTATAACTATATTTACTTTAATAAATATTATTATTATTATTAAATTTTTATTTTCTACTTAAATTTTAAAAACTTTTTATTAAAGCTTTTTTTAATATTTTTCTTAAATTAACTAATTTTAATACTAATTTTTTTTTGCTTTTTCAATTTTAAAATTTAATATTTATTTAAAAATTTAATTTTATCATTATTATTATTACTTTTTATAAAATTATATTTATTTAATATTTTATTAATATTAAATTTAAAATAAGCTTAAATGTTTTAAGCTTTTATTTAAATAAATTATTATAATATAATAAATTTATATAAATTATTATAATATAATAAATTTATATAAATTATTTTAATAATTTTTATTATAAAATTCATTATTAAAAATTATTTAATAAATATAATATATAAAATATTATTTTTTATAATTATAAACTTTTAATAAAAATTGATAAAATAAATTAATCTTGTTTTAGCCTAATTTAAAATCAATTAATATTTATTATTTAAAGCAATTATATTATAAAAAATAATTTTTAAATATTTAAAATAATATTTATATATAGGTCAAAATAGTAAATTTCTAAATTGAGAAATCAAAGTCTATATATTTAATCTAGATCTAATATTTTAGACTAACTGCTAAAAATATATAATTAGTTAACTATAATTATTAAAAATAGTAATTTAGCAATAATAATAAAATTTTCAAACTATTTTTTCTAATACCTAAGTAGATAAAAAAATATTATTTGATTGAAAATCAAAATTTATAGATTTTCTAATAAACTAAGCCCACTTAAGGCTAGCTGCTTAAAAAAAGCTGTTTTATGTGTAAATTACCTTAAGAAATACTTTGGCTTAAAATTAGTTATTCCTTTCCTTTTTTTAAATTGAAATAAATTTTTATGTACTACATTGTATATTAGAAGCCTTAAGGTATTTTTGCTAATAAAAAGCTTTTTATATCTACATTTTTAGTAAGTTTTTTATTACTTAAATAAAAAGTCTAACAGTTATCTTTTATATAAAAAAAGGCTCTTATTTTTAGAAGTATAGTATAAGCAACATGTATTCTAGAGAAGGAATTTTTCTAACTTTACCTTATATTCATAAAAATATATCTTCAAAAAACCTACTATTCAAAATTTGACTTATTTGTAGATCACTTAGATGATTATTTTTTTAAGAATTTTATAAGTTGAAAATTTTAATATAAATTTATTTTTAAAATCGATTTTATGCTTAAATTTAAAGCTTGTGAGAAAATTTCTTTTTGAGTGAATGTTAAATTTTAGTTTATGACTTATAACTGTATTAAACTTAAATTTAATTTGATATTTTTGACGTAAGTTCTATAAAATTCCACCATTTAGTAAATGCCTGCATGATGGAAATAGGATAAACTTCATGCCTGAATTTCAAAAATTCATAGTATAAACTACTAATCTTTTCATCATTTTATGACTTGGAGGTCTTGGAATTGTTGCCAAGTTTTAACCAATACTAAAAGTATTCTGATCATTTCTAAATTCCGAGAATATATACTTCGACATATAAACGATACTTAAGCCTGTATACAAGTATAAAAAAGAACTGTAAAGAAATCTTAAAGGTTGCATAGATATTTAGTTTATAGCTAGTGATGAGTGAAATTGAAAAAGCTAAAGAAAAAGTATTACCAGGTAAATTAAAAAAGCTATTTAAAATTAAAATTAAAATTTATAGTTGATTCAGCAATAAAAGATAAAGAGAATGCAGAGAACCATACGGTTTACGATTCCGTTTTACAGCGGCTTCCAATAGGGTAAGGTATTAAAATATACTATATTCTTTTAAAAATATCTGGATCAATTTTTACTAATTAAATAATCTAAAGCACTATAACTTCAGGAGCAAAAAGTATATTAAATACGGTTAATTTGTGGAGTGGTAAATCAACAACTCCGACTCTACAACAAACCTCCAATAATGAGGAGCATGTAAATTTAGGGGATGAAGATATCGCCATTAGTAGACTACCTTCAACAAGTTCATCTTTACCCAACAATAGTAATAAAATAAACCAAGTAATATATGAATATCATACTAGGTTAATAATAAATCCATATAAATAGAATCCTTGTAACTTTAGCAATCGTGCCTCAATAATAATAACTACACCGCGCCCATCCGATTTACCTAAAATAGAAGTTGTAGAACCGTTAAGATCCCGATCCAAAAACAAAATAAAGAAAGATTTCGATAAGCTGTATCCCAGTCAAACTCTAATAAAGAATAACTACGATCTCAATCTGTTAATAAACCAACCTAATGCTATCAAACCCAAATCGGCTCCAATATGGACTTTCAGGTTCTCAAGAGATGGGGAATACTTAGCATCCGGTTCACAGGATGGTACTATACGAGTCTACGGGTTAAGGTTATTATCTGATGAGGATTTTAACTTAGTTAACCCGGAAATTGATCTGAAAGACAATTGGAAAGAAAACTACCCTATATTTACCTCCAAGCCGATCCGTACTTTCATTGGCCATACTTCCGACGTACTAGATCTGTCATGGTCGAAGACTGGGTTCTTGCTGTCCAGCTCAACTGATAAAACTGTCAAGTAACTATTTTATTCTGCTAACACTTATTGACTGTTATTATTTAAGACTTTGGCACGTAGGAAGATCCGAATGCCTATGCAGCTATCTACATTCTGACTTTGTAACCTCAGTAGCCTTCCACCCCAAGAACGACCGGTTTTTCCTAAGCGGGTCGTTAGACTGTAAGTTACGGTTGTGGAACATACCAGAAAAGAAAGCGGCTGTAGAATGCGAGTTACCGGATGGGCATCTAATCACTGCTATCGGATTCTGCTCTAACGGTAGAACCGCGATTGTCGGATCCTACCACGGACTCTGTCTGTTCTATGAGGCGGAAACTTTAACTTTGAGAGATCAATTTACAGTGAAGTCGAGTTCGAGAACGCGGAACACGGTAGCTAGAAAAATTACTGGTATTGAATCGATACCGGGTCAAACGCCCGATCAAAACATGGTAGATATTGCATAATTTGCAAAATAGGTACTTATATTTAACTAGGTTATGATTACCTCCAATGATTCTAAAATTCGTATTTACAATATTAAAGATAAATCCTTACTGTACAAGTTTAAAGGCCCGGAAAACAATTCTAATCAAATTAAAGCTTCCTACAGGTAATACAGTTAAACTAAGTATTTTATTAAAATTGGTAAATAAAAGTGACGATCAAAGGTATATCGTATGTGGCTCCGAAAACAAACAGATCTATCTCTTCGATTTTAACAACTCGGTAAAGGATCTCAAGGATAAGAAGAACTTCCATTTGTTCAAGAAGAAGGAGGATGAACACAGTTATGAAACTTTAGATTTCCACGCTAGCACTGTGACCTACGCCACTTTAGCACCCACCAAAACTAAAATAGCGCTTAGTAAGGCAGGGGATCCTATATTCAATCCTAACTTCCTCGACGTCAACGACCCTCAAGTACAGCAGCTAATTGAGGAAAACCATATATTGGTGTCGGCGGACTACATGGGTAACTTGAAGGTGACACGTACGCTGCCCCCGTCTAATAGCATCAATTCGCAGTCTAATTCTACCATCAGCTCGATATCTAATTTAGGGTTGGGCAATAAATCTTTCGAGACTAACTCGGACCTAGACAACCGCAGTTTTATCTCCAAAGTTTCGCGGGATCCAGCACGGTCTCTACATCGCGAATCCAAAAATCCCAACGCCCATATAAAGTTAGGTAATGGCAGGGATCGCTCTAACTCAGCTGCTTCCAACCGCAGTGCTAGATCTCAACTCATAGGTTCACATTCAGTGAAATCAATGGAGCCTATAAACCACACCAACATCACCAATGAAGCCTTAAATGCAGAGGTACGTTCTGGAAACAACGCCAGCGCAATCGCATGTAAGTTCTGCAACCGGAAGGTCCCTATCTTATCTTTCCTCGCTAAGCCTTTAATCAAAGAGAGTGCACACAACCCCATCCTGAATTCTCCGAAGATTCTCGTCAACAATACCCCTGACCTAAACTCAACAAAAAATCTGATCAAGGATAAAGACAAAGATTTCAACGTGAATTTAAAGGATAAAATTAGCCTTCCCGCTAAACTTCTACGGTCATACACCAACCACGATCTCAACGCTCAAATCAAACACCCTCATCACGCCAACTCCTCCTCTCCCCAGCTGCTGCTGAACTTGAATTCGGATAATTTGAAAGATACCAGTATAGAAAAGCATCCGTCTACTACACCTAACTCCCCCGACTCCTATGAAAACGAAGGTGGATCGGTACCACACGACTATTTCAAATTACATATATGTAGTATTTGCAAACGAGTCATTCACGGGTTGTAAACCATTCTACCTTTTCTTTTAATTACAGATTTCAAAACGTATATCTTCTAAGTTCTTAAAATTTATAAATAAATATTACTAACAGTTAATATTCTACAAAAACTTTTATTGTTGTTGGTACAGTTGGTACCCATCTGTCCACGCATAGCATAAAAAACATAGTACCTCCGCATTACTTTTACGATATTTAAATTTAAGGTATAGACAATGTGCACATAAGTAACTACATAAACATGATTGAAAGTAGCCTTCTACCCTATTCTCACAACAGTTTAAACAGTTTAGAGTTAAAACCATCAGATTTGTACTGTATACCGATTTTAAATCGGTTACCATCTCTAAAAATTCTGATCTTTTCGTGTTCGTGGGTAGATGGTTCAATTTGACAAGTTTCATAAATTCATTATCTTTAAGTTGAGATAATAAATCAGAAAAGTTTTCGTATCTGGTTAACGAAATTAAACTGTTTTCTAAACCCAACATTCTTAATAAAATGAAATAAAAAACTGTATACCTGGTATCTGTTGGTTAAACGAAAATATATTTTGCAACTGATACATCATACTTTTATAACTGTTAATCTTCAAACTCAAAGTGTCATACTCGTCCCCATTTTCAAAGTTGAACTGCTGGTTGAAGTTAAGTAGAAATTTCAGCCTGATAAGTTGTCCCAAACTACTCTTCTCCATAATTTGACTTACATCTATACGGTAAGCGTTGGCTAAAAACTTCAAAGGTTTTATAGTGAAATTTGCTATAATTTTAATATCCAACTGAGGTATTACAATTAAAAAATAACATAACTTGCAAAGTTTGTGTTCGGATACTAAAGTTAAATTAGCTTGTTTTAAGTTAGGAGTCGACAGCCGGGTCGAATTATTAGTATTCCGAATAAGATAATAAGGCGGTGTCATCACACATGTAGAACAGAAGGTTTGTAGGCAGTTGACGCATTTCATGCTTCCAAAGAACATCAGAGTTTTAGTACATTCTTTACAAGACAACTTCATTCTATTATTTTTTTAAAAATCGGACTTATAAGATAAATTAAAATTTTGGGTTGAAACGTCATACTTATATACCAAAAAAATAAAGCTGTTAATGTAAATAAAAAGCCAATTAACAGCATCCACCATTCACAGTAAGTCAATAAGTTACTAGTGGAGAAAAGTAAATGGTTAAATAGAGAAAAAATCACATGAAACTATAAGATTTATAATAAGACCAAATTCCTTGGTATGGAAAGAACTATTGCATAAAAAATAAGGATACTGAGTTCAATATATTGATTTTTGTAATGTATAGAGTAAACTAACTATTTTAAACTACTATAACTAAATAAGCAATCAGCTACTTTCAAAAGTAGCTAATTTCAAAATTAAAAATTGAATATTAAAAATTAAGCTGATAAAATCAGTTAAAAGTAAATTTATTTGTTTATATTTATTTACTTTTTATATATTAAAAAGTATATAATACTTAGTATACTTTACTAAAAAAAATTAAAAGGTAAATGTTATTTTTAAAAGCATATCTGCTACTTTATAGTAGCTACACATTCTTAAAAAATTATATACCAATATGTATTTAAACATTAATAAAAAATTAATATATTACTTTATAATATATTAAAATTAAAATATACAATTTATATAATATAATTATTTAGTTAGTAATATAGCTATAATTATTAAATATTTAAATTCTACTTTTAAAGCTATATTTTAAAAATAAGAAAATAAATAAAAAATATATAATATTAATATATAGCTTTAATATACTATTTTAAATTTTAAAATAGTTAAAAAATTAACTTAATTTTTCTAGTTTTACTAAATAAGTCTTTTTTTAATATATTTTAATATTTAAAACTACTTTTTAACTTTTACTACTATATAATTATAAAATCAAATTAAATAGTCTATAAGTTATATAAAGCTTAAAAGTATAACTTTTAAGCAATAGTATATTATTAAAATAAATTTTAAAAAATAAATAGTATAAAGTTAAAGTAAAGTTTTAAAGCTAAAAGTTTTTTTTTTAAATATTTTTTAAATATACTAATTATATAAACTGTATTATTTAAAATTTTATAGAATTACTAAAATTAAAAGTAATATCAATAAATATGAATTTTTTATAATATAGTTATAAAAATAAAAATTATATATATTAGCTTAATTAAAATTATAAATATTTTTAGCTATAGCTAAAAGTATTAATTTTATAATAAATTATATTTTATACTAATTTAATAGTAGTAAAGTTAATTTACAAGACTGTATTATAAAAGTATAGAAAATATTTAATATATTTTAAGTTTTGTTTTAAATATATAAATATTTGTATTTAGTAAATATAAAAGACAATTTTAATAATAATATTTTTAAAACTTTATCTATAAAAATATAGTTTTATTTAAACTATTTTATTTTAATTTTTTTTAAATATTTCAAAAAAATTATTAAGTTAATTTAATACATAATATTAATTTTTTATTATAAATTTATTTTTTATATTACTATAATAACTAAAAATTATATTAAAAGTTTATATTATATAGATATTTATAGTATTAATATTAAAATTTTTAATTAGTATAAAAGCAATACTTTTATATTATATATAACTTTTTATAGTAAAGCTATATAGCTTAAATTTTAATATAATTAAAAATACTTAAATTATATATAAAATATATAGTAAAATTAAAAAAAAATTGCTAAAATTTAATTTCACTTTTTCTTATATAGTAGAAAAAACAAATATTAATAATATGTAAAATATATTACATATGCTTTTTAGTATAGTAAAAAGAGAAAATTTTAGTAAAACTAATTTAAAAAAACTTATTAATAGTTATAAAAAATATATAGCTTTTAGTTATATAATTTTAATAAAGTAGTTTTAGCTTAAAGTTTATAATTATAAGCTGTAAATTATAGATTTAAATATTAAAAAAGTGTTTTATTATAAATAAATAAATAATATTTTTATATATTATTTATCTTAATATAATAAATAATTTCTATTATTATAATTTTTTAAAAATTTTAAATATATTTTAATATATTTAAAATTTAAAAAAGTATATATTTATTATATAGTAATATATATACTTTTACAAATATTATTTATTTTTTTAAGTTTTATTTTTTATATAACTTTTAGTAAAATAAATTTAAAATTTTATATATATATAAAATTAAATAAATAGTATATATATATATAGTTAAAATCTAATTATTTTAAATTTTAAATTTTTATTAAGCTTTTTATATAAAATTAGTTATTTTCAAAATTAGTTAATTTTTAAATTATATAAAAATAATAAAATAGATTTATTTTTAAAGTTTTTAAAAATATATAATTTTATAAATATTTTTATATAGATTCATATTTTAAGTTTTAAATTTTAAAACATTTAAATAGCTAAGTATATTCTAATTTATAATACTAAATATTATAAATATTTTTTATTTTTTTACTTTTAGTTAAAATGTTTATTTATTTAAAATTAATATAAAATTACTTATTTTTTTATAAAGGTAATAAGCTATTTTTATTATTTTAGTAGCTTTTTTATCTAATTTTACTTTAGATTTATATTAATAAAAAAGCTTAGTAATATATATATAATATTAGTTTAAGCTAGCTTAGTTACTATTAAAATAATTAATAATTAGCTTATTAAAAATATTTGTTATTAGTAGCTTAATAATAAATAGCTATAATATATTTTTAAATGTTTTAAATTAAGTATTTAAATTTATTTAAATATATTTTTAGCAGCTTTATTTTAGAATATAATAAAATTAATAAGTTAAATTAATATAAAATTTGAAAAATAGTAATTAATTATTAAAAATTAATTTTAAAATAATTTTTAATTTTTTTATAATTAAGCTTTTTTATTAATAATTTTAAAAGCTTTAACTTTTTTACTCTTTAATTAATACTAAAATAGTTCAAATTATTTTAAATACTTTTTTTATATTACTTAAAAAGAATTAGTTATATATATTTTAATACACTTTTTTAATTATATTTATAAAATAAATACTTTTTTTATTAAGTACTTTATATCTAAATTTAAAAAAAAAATTTTAAAAGATATTTATTTAAAAATAAGTATAAATTAAATACTTTATAAAATATTAATATTATATTAATTTTTATATATAAGATGTATTTTAATTTTTTTAGTAATTAAATATTATAATTAAGTTTTAAATAAGTAAATTAAATTTTATAAATTTAATTATATATAATATTAATTTAATTAGTTAAAATTTTTTACTATATAGAATATTAATCTGTAATTATATATTAAATCTATTATAAATTTAAATTAAAATTTTTTAGCTATATTTTTTAGCTTTTATTATATTTTTTATTTTGTTTAGTTAAATAATAAAATTATTTTTATTTGTATTTTTTTATAAAAATTAGTATTTTAAGTTTAACTAAATTTAATATTATAATGATAAAAGCTATATTAATAATATATAAAAAATTAAATTATTTATTTATAACTAAAAAATCATTAGCTATTTTTATAGTTAGAAATTTTTTAAAATATTATTTTTATTTAATAACTTTATTTTAAAAAACATATAAATTAATAATAAAATAGTTTTACTAATAATATTAAATATAATAAATTATTTTTCCTAATAATGTTAAATATAATAAAAATTAAGTATTTATTTATTACTAGTTAAACTAAATACTTATTTAGTATATAATTTAAAATATTTATAATTTTATATATATTATATTTTTTAATTTTATATTAATTAAATAATTTTAGTTAAATTTAATATTATAAAAAAAATTAGATTATTATTAAAAAAATATACTATAATTATTAAAAAGTATAGTTTAAAACTTTAAAAAAAATAATTAATTACTTTTATATAATACTATTATATATTTAAAATGAAAATAGAAAGTAATTAAAATTTATAAAATTAAACAATAATAAAATAAATATACAAATTTAAAAATAGGTTATAAAATTAAAAGTAAAATATATAAATATAAATATTTTATTTAAATAAATTTTATTAAATATATATATATATATATTTTAAATTTATTATTTTAAGTTACTATTATTTAATTAATAATATAATAAATTTATAGTATTTAATTTAATAGTATTAATATTAAATAAAATTAACTACTTATATAAATGCTATAAAAAATTTGAATATTATTATAAAGTTTATTATATTTAACTTTATTTTTTAAATTTTATATTTTTAAACAAATTTATTATTATTATTAAAAGTATTATAATATTTATAAAATAAAAAATAAAATATTAAGTATATCTTTATTATTAAAGTAAAATATAATTTTTATTTAGATATTAAATAGCTAGTAAAAACAAATGTAAATAAATAAAATTAATTAATAAAAAATAATTCTTAAAAGTTATTTTAATTTTTTATAATTAAACTTTTTTTATTAATAATTTTAAAAGCTAATTATATTTTATTAATATTAATTAAATAGGTTACAAGCTATTAATCATATATTAGTATTTATTATATTAGCTAATTATACATTTTTAAATAATAATTTTAGCTTAATATAATAAAATTTATTATTATTAAGTTTAAATCTAGTTTATTAACTATATATTAGCTTTATAACTATTAAAATTACTAATAATAATATAAATGTCATAAATTATAAATATTTAATAAATATTTATCTATATTAGTAACTACTCTTTATTATTTAAATTTTTTAAAAGACATTAAATTTAGTGCTATTAATAAATGATTAAAAAAATAGTTTAATTTTTTAACTTATATAATAAAATTTATAATTTTATTTTAATGTTCTATTTTTAACACACTTTTTAATTATTTGAAAACTATAAGCTTAAATTAAATTTTATTAGTATAATATATATGTGTAAGTTTGTAAATTCTTAAATTTTTTCAATATACATAGTAAGATTTCTAGCTAGATAATTTATTACTATTTATGTTATTAAGTCATTTACTATCAGATTTATTTTATTAATAGTAGAAATGGTAATATATTATTTTCTAACTAAAACTTACTCCTTTTCCATACCTACTTAATATTTATATTGAAATTAAGTATTTAGAAGAATATAACACTGCTAATCCTCTTTAAACTAGCACTATATTAAACATTATTTATTCTCCATTCTAACTTTTGGAAAATTACAAATAAGTTGAACTGTTTTCTGATCTTATAAGTATACCGCTCAATCAATTTGAGACATGTATATGCTAAAAAATAATACTATTATTTTCAAAATAAGTATTTGATTTAGTAAAATGTAATATATCTAAACTAAATAAATTTTAATAAATTGGAAAATGTTAATTATAAATTAAAAGTAAAATAAAATTCAATTTTATTTTTGTTAAAACATGATTAAAATTTCATACTTATTGAGCGCTGTTGAAAACCAAAAGGTTAGGGGAGTTAGTACCAGGGTTGGTAATAGCGTTCTTAGTTGCGGTAGAGATAATTTTCTGGGTAAGTTGAGCAGTAGTCAAAGATTCAACGGAAAGGTAGTAAGCAGCAAGACCAGCTACGTGGGGGCAAGCCATGGAGGTACCGGAGATG
>JAWQFY010001007.1:0-15856 GCA_037055185.1 Capillidium rhysosporum
AACTAAAAAAATATAATATTTTATATATTAATAATATCTAAAAGTAAAATTAAAATAAAATAAATAATATATATTAATATTTATTAAAAAATGGTAATAAAAAATTAAATTTTAATAGTAATTTTTTAATTTATTTAATAAACTTTTTTTAGTTTAAAAGTATTTTTATATAATAAAATATTTTTTTAATATAAAATAATTTCTAATTTAATAAACTACTTTATATATTTTAATATATTTAAATTTTAAAATAATTTTATTATTTTAAATACTAATTTTAGATTTTTAGATTTTTAGATTTTTAGATTTTTAGATTATTAAAAATAATAAACTAACTATCTTTTAAATATATTATTAATAATATATCAAAAATAATATAAAAACTATTAATAATAGCAATTATTTTTAAACTTTTATTTTTAACATTATTATTTTATATTTTCTTTATTTTATATACATATTTAATTTAGTTATAGCTTAAGTTAAAATTAAACTAAAACTAAATATTAGTTTAATTTTTTTATTTATATTAAACCTAATTTTTATTATTATCTATTTATTTTATAATATTTTATTAAATTTTTTCCTAATATTTTTTAAGTATTATATCTTACTTTAACTTATTATTTACTTTATTATATTATTTACATTACCTAAGTAAAGTATATTAACTTATTTTTCAACTTAAAAGGTTAGAGATTTTATATATTTTTGCTATTATTTTTACTATTATTATATATTTAATATATAATACTATCTATATTTACTACTACTATTTAAAAAAATATATTTTTAGTTAAGATTTTTATAACTACTATTTCTTTATATATATTTTATTAATATTTTTGTAGTTGTTATTCCATTTTATTATAATTAACTAGAATTTCTACTACTATTATTCCATAAGTAATTTTTTATTTTATTTTTAATGAATATTACCTAACCTTTAATATTGATTATTGCTTCTTTCTTTTTTTACTTTCTAATATTATTTAACTTATTTTTTTCTTTTTTATACTAAACTGTTTCTTTCTAAGCCTGGAATTTGTTTTCTTATTATTTTTGAAGCTAAGCTCTCATTGATTTGCTAGATTTTCTTTAGTTATAACAATAAATTTTTTATTTATTTCTAATTATTTTTCAAAATTTTATAAAGTTTTCCAATTATATCTTTTAAAACATCTTATTATAAACTATTTGATATGGCTTATAGCCTTAAAATAAAACTGACCTAGGTACTTATAAGCACTTTAATCTACATAGCATATATCTATTTTTTAAAATTTAAAACTTTTATCTTATTTAAATTTTAGTTTATACAATACATTATGTTTTATATCTATAAAATTATTTTAATTGAATTGCAATAATGTATTAAAAACATGCAAAAATGAAAAATGTCAGGCTTAGCAGACTAAAAATATGAACTATATAGCTGTCATGATTTGATTTTTTTAGCTGTTTTTTTTAGATTGCTAAGTCTTAAAAAACTAATTTTATTGAATCCAAATATGGGAATATGTTGGCCATCAAGCACTATATTTTACACAGTAAAAAAGTATAAAGTAAATAAGAAAAAATAAAATAGCAATATTCTTTAATTGTATCCATTATAACCGATAAGATTAGGTGACCCCTGCACATCATAAATTAAGTTGGTAGTAGATAGGTTAATTAATCTCTGCTTAACTTGAGCGGGACTAAGATTGTTGTAAGTTAATATCCCAGCAGCTAAACCAGCGATATGAGGAGTGGCCATCGAAGTACCCGAGATGGTGTTATAGGCATCGGGACCATTGTTCCAAATACTTAAAACATCCTTACCGGGCCCGAAGATATCGACACATCTACCGAAGTTAGAAAAGGAGGCTCTGTTATCGTTTATATCAGTAGCACCTACTGTAATAACATATTGAGCATTGGCTGGGGAAGTGTTGCACGCGTCTTTATTGTCATTACCAGCAGCGACGACTACAGTTAGCCCTTGTCTTACTGCGTTGTCAGAAGCGTCGTTGACTGCTTGATTTGTCCCACCACCTAAACTCATACTTATAACGTTACCGTTACTACCTCTACGATCTCTTGCAGCCCAATTTATTCCTGCTATGATGTCGGACCAACTACCTTGCCCGTCACCACCCAAGACTTTAACTGCGATAAGCTGGACGCTCTTAGCTACACCATATGCATAGGAACCTACTGTACCTGCACAGTGCGATCCATGACCATTGTTATCGTAATCAGGTTGTCCGGAAGCGAAGTTAGCCCCCCATATAGCTCTACCTTTAATTTGGTTGTGGTATATTACGATACCGGAATCAACCACATAAACTGATACTCCATTACCAGCATTTGGATCGTGCACGTACTGTTGGTAGTTTGCATTTGTCAAATGTCCACGATGACTTACCCTACTTAATCCCCAAGGTGCGTTGTTTTGGATATCTAAGGCTTTAGCAATACCATCCTCAACAACAGCTTTTACTTCGGGCATAGACTTTACCTTTTCCAACATTCCAGGCGACAAAGTGGCAGCGTAACCCTTCAGTACTTGTCCGTATACATGTCCTACTTTGTTTACGGCAGACCTTTCTACGTTGAATAAATCTTTCACTTTTTTGATATGGCGGCTTAACTCATTTTCGTCAGCAGCAGATATACTGAAATTGGAATGTAATTGGATATCACCTTTCAAGGTGATAATGTATTGATTTTCAAGAGTCTTTCTTGGGGCTGAAGCTTTGTCTGTAGTAAATACACCAGAGACAGAGATCGATTGAGTTAATAATAAAATGGCAATGGATATTAAATTCATATTTGCTGTTGATTATAGCTTTAGACTTCAGCTTACTACCAATTTATACTTTTACATTCCATTAACTGATGCGAGTAATATATGGTATATACTTGTGATATATCATGTAACTAAATTTTGAATGTCAGCCAATATAATTTTAATAGCAGTAAAAGTTTTAATAAACGCACTGTACAGCTATATCAAACTCTTGTGTAAAAAAAACGATTCTAATAGCAAACAAAGTAATGTGAGTTTAAAGGCAAGGAAGGTACTAATACCTTGTGAGTATACCTTTATCAATAAAACATATATATAACTGCCTGTGACTTAATATTGGAGGATAGCAGTTTAGTTTTATCGCAAAAAATAAATCAGATGGTAATTTAGAAGAGTCCATTTTGCTGAAACCGCAAACAAATTACCATTTTTCCAAATGTGGTAGATACGCTTGCCATAAATATGTATAAAACCGAGTGTGTTTTATTTTAAGTTTCTTTTTAACAAATTCCAGGTCTGATACGATAAGGTCGCTTTTCTCTTATGATGTGATCCTTAAAATTAGTATCGTGAACTTGGATTAAAGGCCATTAAACGATATGAGAAGTTTAGGGACGGCGTGATAAATAAATCCAACTTTTCTAAGCAATATTTAAGTCAATTTAGCGACTAAGTATTAAAATTAATAGCTTAGTACTTGTTCACCTGATGATAATAAGGCTAAGTGGTGCATTTCAGGAGCAATACCTACATCTCTATTTGATATGTTTTAGTTATTTGAATTTTATAGCTTTCGGCTCTATACTGTTTAAATTTTATATTTATTATATAAGTTGGACAATTAAAATTTTAATGATTTTTAAGGTACGATTTCATAGCTGCTAAATATTGGAAGTAGCCGCACAAAACCTGATATTGTCGGTAAACAGGAATTTAATTTAGGAAAGGTTATCTAATATATAAGTTTTTGTAGTATTTACAAATACTTTTAAATAAAAAAATTTAACCCTTAATAATGTGGTACTCTTCTACAAACAAATTTCAATGTTTAATCATTATCTTTCTTTACCTTCCCAAACATTGTATAGTTTAATAAATAACTCTTTTTGACATTAACTTCTTGTTTGTATTTATACTTAATTTGTTAGAAAAGTAAAATTTAAAACAAATATTTTATTGCAAAATTAAAAAAATCATTTTTATATATAAATATATAAATAACATTCTAAAATTTTTGTTTTTATTTATACTTATTGTAAACTTTTATAAATTTTGTAAATTAGTTTATTAAAATAAATAAATAAATATATCAGTATTAATAAATTGACTATCTTTATAGATAACTAAATACTGCAATTTATGTTGAGTAAAACCTATTTCTATCTGATTATATACATATATTTAATATAAGGTACTTGTTTATTTTTATAAAACTAATAACCTAAAAAATACAATTACTTCAAGCATTATAAAGCTATAATTAATAACTTTCTAAAATAGACTAATATGCTATAGGTTCAAATTAATTTTTTTAATATAGTATTTTAAAAAAAAGTCAAATAAAGAAGTTACTTACATATACTTTAAATTTAATGTTAGACTATTTTATAGTGAATATGTTAATATATCTTACTACATTACTTTTTTATATTAAAATACTATATTAAAAAAATTAAATTTTCACTTTTTAGCAATTTAATTTAAGCTTTATTTACTTTTATTATTTAATATAATTTTAGGTTTAAAAGTAATAAAAAAGCAAATAGGTTCTCAAAATTAATATCTAGCTTTTAAGTAAGTTTTTTAACAAAAAGTAATAATTAAACTAAAACTAAAAATAAATTGTTATTATAAATTATATAAATATATTTATAATATAATTAGTATTAATAATTTCAAATTAAAGATATACTTTTAAATTTTAATAAGCTAATATAATATATATATATAAATTAATTCTTACTTAATTTTTTAGTTTTTTACTAAAGCTATAAATAAAGTTTATTATATATTATAGTAGTATAATTCTATAATTAGATTATATTTTAAATATATTCAAAAATAATATAATATATCTAATATATTTTTAAATCTTTAAAAATAAAGCTATAAATTTTTTTTAATTTAAAGTAATTAGTTTAAATTATTTTTATCAATTAAAGTATAATTTTATAAATTAGAAATAAGTATATAAAATATTTAAAAAACAACTTTTATATACCTTATCTTAGAATTTTTCATAATAAAAAAAACTATTTTTATTTATAAAATGTAATATCTGGTCTTTGGTATAATACTAGTAGCAATCTTTAGATTGTGCAGTACAAAATACTACAATGCAGAGGTAGCAATAAATATGAGCATTTGTACAAAGAAGTTAGTAAATGGTAATGGAGTGAAATTAATTTTATTATTGATTATAGTAGCAATAAATATAAATATCCAGTAAGTAATGTAAACAAGCAATATTAGTAGAAATTTAGAGGCAAATTTGACATGCATTTGTAAATAGTCCAAGTTGTAGGTAGCAATAGCTGCAAGAACCACAAACTATCTAGTAGTAAAGAGGTAACTAAATCCTATATATAAAATTTGTAGGGGGAAACAAGAGCATTTGCAATTTTGAATGGCCTCTACATTTCCAACAAAACAGAGTAATAAAAATAATACAAAAAAAAAGTAAATGTAAATATCTTACTATGGTTTGGCAGTGGCATCTTTTTGTATAATTTGGTATAATTCAAAATGATTTTATAATAGATCAAGTTGTTAGCAGTTGTGATTTATTGTATATTAGTAAGGTAAAGTTATTTATTGATTAGTACTGGCAGCTATATTAGACTTGTTTTTAGATGTTGAACTCATAAGTTTTTAAGTAAGAATAACAGAACAACGAATATTTCTTTGTTCAAATTTTCAATTAAATTATTGAGATGGATTCCTGTAATTTTTTCATTGAAAAATAAGAGAAAAGTGATGAAAATTAATTAAGCTTAAGAAAAAAGGTAAGAAAAATAATAAGAATAATTATTAAGTCAGTAACTTATAAAGTTGCTAAGTAACGGAATGTTACATAAAATATTATTAAGTTAATTTATTTTTACTTTACTAAATTAAATTATATTTTAAAATTTAAATATATATATATATATATAGTTGGTATTTTAAGTTTAATTAACTTATTTAACTAAAAAAAAATAGCTTACTTTGCTAAATTTATTAATACTAAAATATCAGTATTTTTTATTATTATAACTTTATTTATTACTAAAGTTATAGTGATATTAATATTTATTTTATTAATAATATTAAAAATATAGCCTTTTTTATATTATTATACCTTTTTTAAATTAAAAAGTATATTTATTTTTTTACTTTTTATTATATATTTAAGTAACTTTTTAGCCTAAATACTTATACTAAATAATTATAACTAGTTAAAAATAGTTAATATTTATATTACTTTTAAAACAAATTTAGAATTAAGTATAAATAATATTAATATTTTATATTTAAAAATAATATAAAATATTTTAAATATAATTATATATATATATAACTTACTAATAAATAAAAAACTCTAAAAAATTAGTTTTATAAACTTATAAATAATCTATATAAAATAAGCTATATTTATTTAATAAAAAATATTTTATTTATATACTTTTAAAATATATATATAAAATACTTAAAATAGTTTTTTTAAGCTTTTAGTTAAAATTAAAGTAGTAAAAATATTTTTAATTAAATATAATTTCTAGTAAATTAATTAAATTATTAAATTATTATTTAAATATATAATTAGTTATTTTTAAAAATATATTTATTATTATATAATAAGTATATACTTTAAAATTTTTTACTTTTTACTTTTTAATTTATAAAACGTTATATATAAATATAATTAAAATTTATATATTTTTAGTAGTATATTATTCTTTTTTAAAGTTTATTATTATAAAAATATTAAAAATATATGCTAAAATATTAATATAATATTAATAAATCTATATACTAAAAAAACTTGAAATATCTAAATAAGCTTAGCAAAAAACTTTTATTTATATATTTAGTTATTTTAGCTTAAGCTTTATTATAAAATATATCTATAAATAAAGTTTAGTATAAGCTATTAAAGCTTAAATAAATAACAAATTAAGCTAATAACTAATTAATAACTTTATTATATTTATCTATTATAAAATTATATTTTAATTAACAAAAAATTAAATAGTAAGTTTTTTATATACTTTTTATTATATTTATTATTTTATATAATTTACTTTTTTAAAATTATTAAGGTAGTAATTTATAAAAAAAGCAGTTATAGTCTTCTTTTTTACTTACTTTATTTATATTTTATATATATATTTACTACTAAAAAATATTTTTTTTAATTATATATATAGTAAATTAACTATTTTATATATAAAACTAGTTAACTTTTTAAAATAAAAAACTAATATTAATATTAAAACTATTATCTACTAAATTATAATTAGTATTATGTTTCTTATTAATAATAATATTAATATTATAGCAATACTTTTATATATATTTCTAGACAAACTTACATTATTTATAATTGCTATATTATTGTAGTATTTTATATTACATAATTTAAATATTAGCTTTAATATAATATTTTAGATTAAATTTTACATTTTATAACTATAATAATAATATAAAAATAAGTTTAATTTAAATATACTTTTAAATATTTAAAGCTATTTTTCTTTTTATTATACTTTAAAAAAGTATATAATAATAATATTTATTACTTAATAAATTAGTAATTGCTATTTTAAATTTGAATATTAGTTATATATATTTAATATATTTTTTATAATTTATTAATAGTAAATTAAATTAAGCTAATAAGCTTTAAAATACTTAAATAAACTAAAACTAAAAATAAAAATCTTATTTATTTATTTTTACTTAAAGCTAATTTTAATTAACTTTATTTATAAAATATATTTAATATAAATTAATGAAACTTAAATAAATAATATATAATAAAATATAAATAACTAAAATATTATATATATAGTAAAACTTTTATTATATAATTTTACTAATAAATAATAAGCATTTTATATTTATTTTATTATATATTTTTTAATTATTTCTATTTATTATTTTAAATATATTAAAGTAGCTTTTTATAAAAAAAAATGTAGCTATTTTTTAAAATAAATAAATATTTATATTTTATATAAATATATTTTGTTAAAAAATTTACATCTTTTATTATTATATTATAATAACTTTATAAATTTTATACAGTTATAATTTATTTTATTACAATAAAGCTAAAAATATTTAATAAACTAAAAGTAAAATATTTAGTATATATAAAAGATAATTTTATTATTAAAAATTTTTATTTTATTTTTTTCTAATAAAAATTAAAAAATATTATTACTTTATAAAAATTTATACTAGCTAAATTTATATAATAGAGTTTATTATTATTATTTTTTTAAATATTTAAAGCCATTTTTTTATAGTACTATATATTATAAAAAAATATATAACTTTATAATAAATAATATTATAAAATAAAAACTATTTTATTTTTTTAAAATAACTATATATTTTAATAAATTACTTTATACTATAAATAGAAATTTATATATTTATATGCTTTATTTATAAATAAATAAAATATTCTTTATAGTTGTAATTTTAATTCTTTATTTTTTTATTTTTTTATTTTATAAATATTTTCTAATTTAAATAATATTTAATATATAATATTAAAATAAATACTGCTAATAAAAATACAAAAAAAGCATTTTTAAATATTTAAAAGTATAATTATATTACTACTACTAATTTTTATTAATAAAATAAATTTAAAATAAATAGTTAATATTTATTTTAAATATTTAAAGCTAAATGAATTTTTTAAATAGCTTAATATTAATTATAATAAAAAGTTTAATATATATTAAATACTATATAAAGCTTTTTAAAAACTATTATATTAGTTTTAAAAAAGATAAAAAATAAGTTATTTAAATATATATATTAAACTAGCTAAAATTTAAGCTAAACTATAAGCTAAAAATAAAATAGGTAAAAATAAACTTATTTAAAAAAATTAAAAATATATAATTAATTATATATAAGAAATTTTATTAAATAAAAGCTAAATAATATAAAATTTACTACTTTTTTATAGCTAAATAAATAAAGTTTATTTTATAAAGTTAAATAAAATAAGCTTTTTTAACAATTAAACTAATTTTTTATAATATTTAAAATTAATTATATTATAAATAAATAAAAAATCTAACTAATATTTAAAGTTTAACTAAGTAGTTTTTTTTAATTTAATATTTTTATTATAAGTATAATAGTTAATATATTTTTATTAGTATATTTAAATAGCTATTAATTTTTTATTATTACTAAATTAGAAAGCTAAAATATATTTTAAATAATATAAGTAACTTAAAATTAAAAAATATATATAGTAATTTAATAAATTAAAAAGTTTTATTTTAGTTTAAAACATTTACTTTATTTTATAAAAATAAAATCTAATTTAAATTTAATTATTTAAATAAATATTTACATTTTTTAATTTTATTAACTTTTTTTTAATTTTTATTTTAAAAGCTCAAAATATTATTATACTTTTTTATAATTTAAATTTATAAATAATTTTATAATATTATTTTAATTATTTTTAAATACAAGTATTTTAATTTTTTATTAAATTAACTTTAAAATAATAATTAATATATTTTATATACTTTTTTAAAAAATAAAAAGTTTTTATATTTTATATTTTTAAACTAATTTTATATCTTTATTATTTATATTAAAAAGTAAAAATACTTTAATTACTTTTTTTAAAAAATTATAAATTAGTTAGCAATATTTTATTTATTTTTAATTTATTAATATAATTTATTTTAAATATTTTAAATAATTATACTATATTTACACTACTATAAAATTATTTTTTATACTTTTATTTTAAATAATAGATTTGATTTAAATTTAATTAATAATAAATTTTGATATAATATTTAAGTTATTGATTTAAATTTATTTTATTAATTTTTTTATTTTGTTTATTTATTTCTATTTTATAAAATGTAAATACTAAATAGTTTACTATTTTTTAAAATATAAATTTGCTACAATAAATTAAACTAATTATTAAAACTATAACTTATTTGATTTATTATATAAATATTGTAAAATACTTAATATATAATTAATATTTTAAACAACTTTAAAATAATTTAATTTAGATTAAATTTAATTTTTTTAGTTTATATATTTAGTATTTTAATAGTAAATAGAATCTTATTAGTATAGAATAAATAAAAATAATAAAATTTTATTATATATATATAGCAAATGCTAACATTAATACTATTTTCCTTTGAATAGTTTATCTTTGTTAGCATTTCTTTATTATAGATTTGGAATGTAATTTTAAAAAACTATATATAGTTACATTTTAAAATTTATTAATATAGCTGTTCTAACATTAACAAAATTTTATTATTTTATTATTTTATTATTTTAACTTTAGTACCTATTATAGCTTTTAAGTAAATATAAAAATAGTTTTTATTATAATTTTACTTATAGGGATATAAATACTTTATCCGTTTAACCTTCAAATTTTATTAAATTATGGTTAGATACTTAATAATATATGCTATTTAAAAAAGGATTTTCAGGGGAAATATCTATAAGGAATTTAATGAATTTTTATTAATCATGTTTCCTTAAATTTAATAGTTAACCTGATACGCTATATTTCAACTAAAAAAACCTCAATATATGTAAAACTTGTTTATTTTTTTACAGCTATTCAACTTTTCCACATGTCTAGTTTTACCGACGCTTTTTTAAAACTAATTTTGAAACCTATGTTTTGACAGTCTCCACAAACAAGTATTTCACTTATTTATAAATATAATTGATGTAACAGGATATTTCTATTTAAAAATATCGGTTATATTTGGTATATTAACTATAGTTAAATAATATATTGTCACGTCTACTCAAATGAATCAGAAAAGAAATTTACTACTGCGCTTTCTTTTTTAACTTTAGATCGATGTAGTATGTTGATTTTACAATAATACTTTTAGAAAACTTATTCTATTATACGATTCTTGCTAGTTATATTAAATTAATTTGTGGTGCTATCGAGGCTATGGATATATCAATATAGTGAAGTAGCTAGCTCAATTAGCTTGACAGTTGCTTTGAGAAATTGATGAGCTGTTTATTCGTAACTGTCATAATTTTTGAAATATGTTATTTGTGACAATTAACGAGGCATTATACAAGACAAGGAAAATTTAACTTAATTTTATACTTAATGAAATTGTTAACTATATGAACTGTTGCGGCATTGTGACGAAGTACTATTTTGGTTGATGTCTTAGAGGGATGGGGAGTATTAATAAAATATGGCTTATTGTTGTACCTGTCCTTAACCAAACTTGACAGCGATAGTTAAAACATATTGCTATGAAAAGAAGAAGTTAAGAGGACTTAAGTTGAGAAAAATATGATTGTTTAAAAAGGTAGGTTACTTGATTTTATACCAAAGCATAAAGCTCGGGATTGAACCGAAATCGTCACAAGATAGCATAAGTATGCAAGTTCGCGCTGAAGTTTGGCAGGTCTAATAAGCAAGATTACAGTACAATATGAAAATTTGATGATCTAAAAATACAGATAATTATGATATATATAACAGGAGAAAAATGGTAATATTACCAACTTAATGTTAATAGGACTGCTTTTATAGAAACTATAAACTGCTTTTTTCTGTGATTAGAACATCGTACAACACACAAATCTACAAACTTTTATGAGATTTAGTCAATGAATACATTATTAGAATAAGAGATTTTTACTTTATTGGAAGGCATCAAACCTTAACGATTAATTGTATTTTAATAGGCCCGAGGATGACAACTAACCTGAAAAAGGGCGCTTTTGAGCTATTTAAATTTACTTACGAAGGCTAAAATATTTTAATTGCTATTAATTATTGAAAACTTCTACCTTAATAATACAGGATAAATGGCTTAACAATTTGAAGGTACTTTTATTTGATAAATAAATAAAAGTAAAGTGACGTGTATAGAAACCGATATTTAAAGTTAGGTAATGTGATTAAAAGTTTGAAGTATAGGAACAAACATGCTTGTATTTCGGCAATATCCTTAGGACCTAAAACTATCGGAATTGTTTCTAATTAGTGAACTGTTTGAAGGAGAGATAGTTCGGATACTTGGATTAGAATCCAATAAATTTGAAAAGGGTTCCATATAAGAAAGGCTAACAACTTTATTAACGCCATTTTTATAGCATTTGTTTCTACTTTAAGATATGTTAAAACTGATTTTAACAAACGTTTTTTTATTGTTGGCGGTTCGGTTAGTTTTTGGTGAAGATAGCGATGTAGTTCCTGGGTTACACGGACCGGGATGCATCATTTTAAATAACACAGCTTACTCCTTCGGAGGCGCACAAGGACTTCAGCAGCAAAACCTTACCAACAAAATATTTAAGATGGATTTGACAAATTTGGACCACCTGTTTTGGGAGAACACTGGCATCGAATTACCTCGAGAAGTTATGTACCCACATGTATTTAAAAAGAATGCAACTTCGAATAAGGTTTATATTGTAGGTGGCTTTGGCACTGAAGCCAACAACGGTATAATGACTATAGATTTATCTAAGAAAACACCATCTATCTCAGAGATATCTACCCGGTTGGATTCTTTAGGATATCCCCCTCAAGCACCGAAACAAGTCTTTCCGTATGGTGGTGGGATGGTTCAATCGGATATCAACCCAGAGAAGTTTATAATGTACGACTCGATTAAATTAAGCAACAACGGTACCAAATTTAATTTCACCTCGTACACCTTCACCTATAACGTAAACACTAACTTGTGGGTGAATACGTTACCCACCAAAAATGTATTACCTTTCTATCAAGCTACTTTTCACGTCTACAAAGGGGTTATGTACGCATTCGGTGGAACTAACTTAGAGACTGAAAAGACTCCTGAAGCGAACCGTAGACTTAACGAAGTCCTTATGTACGATTTAAAATCGGAAACTTGGTCCAGTCAAAATTTCAGCGGTACTGACGTAGGTTTAAGAAACGTACACTCTTCGGTACTAATCGATAATTTGGTGTACATAGTTGGTGGCGCCAATCCGGGTTGGGTAGACGAGAAAATCGCTATTTTTAATTTGGATACAAAGTTATGGTCCGAAAAACCGGTAAAAGGGCTAAGAGCTAGAAATCAGGGTTGCTTATTACACCACCAAGGTAAGTTGATATACACTTTAGGGTTCCTCGAACCTTTTAATTCCACAGTTCAAATTATCAACATCAACACTTGGGAAGCTAAATTTACTACTACTCCAGTAAGCCTTGGTGCCGTACTAGGTGGATTGTTTGGTGGTGCTATAGGTTTACTTTTAATTATAATAGCAGCTCGTTATCTCTACAAACGTCATATGCAAATGAAAACTATGCGTATCGATTACCTCAAACAGTATGACCAAACAATCAAAGAACATAAAGATTACCTCGACGCTACTGTTTCTGCTAAAGATATGGACCCTAATTTGAGCCCAAATCTCAACAAAATTAACTCCCTTAATTACAAGTCGCATATCGATAACGGACTTGATAACAACGGAGCTGATACTGAAATAAATACCGAAAGTGGTACCGGTTTAAGTACTAATATCGATAATAGGTTTAGTTCTACCTTAATCGATCGTAACTCTGCCAACATTAACCATGATATTAAAATTGTACCTTAAGTTAATACCTACTAGCTTAAGTACTAACTTTTACTTGTACTTTTATGCTAACTATTTAACTTTATCAATAAACATCTATCCATTTTTAATTCTAATTTTATACTATAAAATATTTTAATTTATGTGGAATGCAGTTTTTATGCTTTGTATCAGATCATCTTACTTATGGATTATTCACCAGAAATTTATCCAACGTTCAGTTAATTAATTGATTTATCCTCCTCCCTCTACTTTACAAGTGAAACAGGAAGTTCTGCTTAGGGAAGATCTGGGTCACCTTCAAATACGATCGTTACGTTCTACTCATGGCTGCAATAATGATCTGTTACTTGTTCATCCCTGTCCTTCCCTTTGATTTAACCACTTGCATATAAACTATTAAGCAGCCAATATAAAATTTAAAAAACATATCTAATTAATCAAACTATTCATTAAAAATCAATAAATTTACCAAATAGTAATTACTTTGATTTTAATTTAGCTAAACACCCATTAGTCTAAATTGACAAAAAATCTTCTTTAACTGGAAACGGACAACCTTATGTTAAGTAGGGTACTTTTGTACGATCTAGAACAGTAGCTGTTAAACTTTTCAAATGAACTCCGACCCAAATAGTTTTTAGTATTTAAAACTTATCCTTTTCTATTACTTAATTATTATGTCGTTTTTTTAAACTAGATTTTATTATTACTATTTTATAGTATTAATATAGTACCCTTTCTAGGCTATTATCTATACTACTCAGTAATTTTATATAGTATAAAGTGTTAAGAAATAGTATTGGCAACAAAAATTTGGGATTTTATTATAAGATAGTGAAGTAAAGTAATTAAGTAATTAAATAAATTAAACTAATATAGTATAAACATTATAATTTAATATAATAACTATTTAAAGTAAAAATGTAGTTTATATACAGTAGTATACTAATTGTAAGAGAAGTAATAATATTAAACATTCTAATAGTAATATATATAGATAAAATAATATCAAATTTATTAACTATTTATTAAGTTTTAGTTTATTTAAATATAATAATAAAGCTTAATAAAAATAAAATATATACTATTAATAAAATTCAATAAGTTATCAACAATAAAATAGAAAGTTTTAACTTTTAAATATAAAGTTATAATTAATATATATATAGTTAAATACTTTTTTATAACTATATAAATAAAATTAGATAATTGTAAATATTAAATATATTAATGAGTATAATTTATATATAATTATCTAATTTTATTTAAAGTAAGAAAAAAATTAAAATATATTTATTTAAGTGAATTTTTTTATCTTTTTATACTAGTTTGTAAATATAAATATAAATTATTATTTTATTATTATATTAATTAAGTTATTTATATATAAATTTATATAAATTAAATATTTTATTTTATTTTTATAGATAATTTTATTATTATTAAATATTATTATTTTTTATTTTTATTTTTATTTTTATTTAAAAAAGTAGCATTTTATTATTTATATATTTTTTTAACTTAATATTTATTAATATTAAATTATTATTATTATATATTTTTTATATTTTTTTAGTATATATAGCTAATTATTATAACTAAATAAATTTTTAACTACTTTATAATTATAATTTTTTTAAAAACTATTTAAATATGTTATTTTTATAGCTTTTAAGCTTTTTTTAATTATAGTTATATAATTATTTTTAATTTTGTTTTAAATTTAACTGAATTATATTTAAAAGTATTAAATTTATATTTTAATACTATTTTATATAAGCTATAAATAAATACAATTATTTTGTTATAGTATTTTACTATTTAAAATATTAAGAAAAGATTTTATTTAATAATTAACTAATTTTTTTATAATATTAAAATAGAAAATTTTTATTTAATAGTTATAAAATTAATTTTAATTTTGTTTAATTACTAGTTAAAAGTATATATCTTTTTAAATACTTAAAACCTGCTTTTTAATTTTTTTTAAATAAAAGCTTATAATTATTTTATAAAAAATATATATATGAATAATTTATTTTTATTAATTAAAGTAATTTATATAATTAAAATAATTAAAATATTAAGTTAATTTTTATAATTTAAAAGTTATGTTGGTTATTTTATTTTTATACTTTTTTTTAATATTTAGAAATATTAAAATTTTCTTTTTTAAATAAAATAGTATTAATAAATAAAAAATTAGTTTAAATTTATATAGTAATTTACTTATTT
>JAWQFY010001008.1:0-15839 GCA_037055185.1 Capillidium rhysosporum
TTTTGTTTCTTCATTCTTATTTTATAAGATGTGATAGAAAAAGGGTTTTACATTTGTGCAAATGTAAAACTGCCACTGTAGTATAGTAATATACTTTAGAAAATTATAAATAGTGGTTAAATTTTTTTTTTAAAATTATTATTATATTTAGTATCTATTAAATATACTAACTTATAATTTATAAAGTAGAATTTTAATTTTTTTTAATATTTAACCATATAGCAATATAAAAATTTTCAAAGATATATTATCTACATTTTAATTTTTTTAATAATATTTAGTAAAATATAATAAAAGTGTAGTAAAATATTACAAATTTAAGCTTTTTAATATATAAAAAACAAAACAAAAATTAGCTTAATTTTTTAAGTTTGGAATTAGCTACTTTTAAAATTAGATAATTGCTTATATAGTTAAAGTTATTAATTAAAAAGTTAAAAATATTTTAAAATAATTAGTAATTCAAGATAGTAAACTATTTTTGTACCTTAAAGATACAATTACTAAAGCTAAATTTACTAACTAATTTGATCCAAAAACACTAATAAATTAATATTTACATTTTATAAAGCAAACTATATACAATTTAATTGATTTATAAGTTCTAAGTAAGATTTTTTAAAATTAGTTATTTCTTTTATCCTAATAAAGTACTGAAAATTATTATTTAATTTTTAATTTTAGAATAGCTTTTATATCTTAACCAGATACTGGCTTAGTCTTACATTATGGCTTATTTTGTAAGAATAGCTTCATAAAAAAATTTTAAATCAAAAAATAAAAATAGCAATAATCTTTGAAAATAACTCAATAAACTTAATCAAACTTAAAGTTTAATTTAAATTAAAGAGTAGTCTCAAAAAAAAGAAAGATTACTTAAAAACAAAATTTATTGAAAATTCAGTAAAAAGATAATAAGTAATGAACTGTAGTTTAGTAATAGGCAAAAATAAAGGATATCAAAGCTAAAAACTGTTAAGACAGATATCGTCTTAGTCCCTCCAAATTCAAGATGCGTAGATACGAAAGCAGGTAAGCGTACCTATTCTAGGAATAAGCTACAGATTTATCTAGTTATGGTGCCCGTGGTTGGAGTGCGACTTGTAGAAGGGAGCTTCGAACGGATCAATACGTCCGGTAGGTGATGAAACAACCTCTCCACCTTCCACAGAGATGAATTTTGTCTCCAATTTAAGTGGTTTACCCCCTTCGTTCAAGGTATGTCTACGTGCACTTAATTTAGCGCTGGTGAGGATAGGTGACCCCTTATCTAGGGAAGCCGGTCTGAAGTTGGGGGAGGAACTGAAGGTATTATTAGGTTGGGTAGGTTCTAGGTCTAAGGTAGTCGAGTCGGTATCCAGGATCTGCAGACGTATTTCCTCCTCCAGATCTTCGGGTATCTTGTCCAATGAGAGTTGATGGTGGTGCCTACTGGAGTTAGGGTTAACAACTGGTATAGGCTGAGTGAATTCGGCGAATACTTTGACCAACTGGGATATAGATGGTAGGGAGGTAGCTAAACTGGGAGCGTCAACAGGGTTAGGTAACTCTAAGTTGTCGAAAGGTAGCTTTTCGTTAAAGTCTAACTCCTCAATCTCCTCCGCAATGTAGTCTAGGCTGGGGGAGTCGGTACCGAACGAAGGAGAAGCCACGAATTTGGTGTGAGCTGCTTCGTCGTGAATACCATCCATAGCAAATCCCACCTCTTCACGGGTATCCTGGTGACGGCTGCTGGAGTTGGATGAAGGTATTCTATACGCGTTGGAACCGGATAATGCAGCGTGTTTGAAGAATTGATCCGGTGGAGTTAAAGTGCCTAGAGCCCTACGCATATGAGAAGTAAGGTACTTGAGACCTGTTTGATAGGAAGCGTTCATCCAACCAAACCCTTCCCGTGGTACAAACTTGAAATCTACTCCCACATTACCGTACTCTACCTTAACTTGATGCGTCATGGATACGATATCGAACTTTTCGGGCACCACCCCATTAAAATCTACGAACGACTTGGTGATAGTGAACAGCCATCGGTACGCCAACCTTCGAGCCTCCTCCTCATACCCATAATTGTACAATCCCTGCCAGGCCATGATCTGGTGAGGTGCCCAACCGAAGGGATAATCCCACTGCCGGTTAGGTCTATCTAACGAGATAACACCCCTAGATTCCTCGGTACCACATACTAAGCCACCGGTAACTTCAAACTTCTGCAAACAGGTGTGCACTAACCGTTCTACCTTGTCTTCAGGTACACATCCAGCCCATAAAGCCCATAGGGCAGTAACCGACTCGTAGACCGACTGCTGCTCTCTCTCGGTGTGGTAATCGAAATACATAGACTTTGAGTCGTTCCACAGGTATTTGTCGATGAGGTAACGACGATATTCGGCTCGTTCAATCCAGGGTTGCGTGGATTCGATTGACTCCATACCGGGGAAGTTCAATCCTTCGTCGGTAATCATGTTAAGGTGACCTTGGAAGTGCTCATCGATGGCAGAAGCGATATCAACTTCGTATTTGTAAAGTAAACAGTTGAGATCGATTGTAGCTAGATCAGCGCATTTCTTTTCTAATCGGTAGGTGGTATCGTGTCCCGATTCACGTACAGCTCGATCGTGTACAAAATACCGGTCTAGTTGAGGTTCCACAATAGTTCCATCATCATATTTAGCTTTAAACGTTTCCAAATCCATCCCTAATGCTATGGCGTACGGCTCCATCACGTGATTGAAGTGGGTAGATTC
Organism: Capillidium rhysosporum; assembly: GCA_037055185.1. Lineage (NCBI taxonomy): Eukaryota > Fungi > Entomophthoromycota > Entomophthoromycetes > Entomophthorales > Capillidiaceae > Capillidium > Capillidium rhysosporum. The sequence goes on from JAWQFY010001008.1 coordinate 2,745, forward strand.
GGTCTCAGGCGGCATACCTATACCAGTGGGGTGGTAACGTGACAGTCCAGATCTGGGGTCGAATCGTGGTTGACTCATCCAAACTGTGTGATACTCCTTTATAGAAGCTCGCAGAGCGGTGGCCAACCACTCTTTACTTCCAGGATCGTTCTTGTCTAAGCAAGCATACACGCGCAGAGCCATATCAGTTAAGAAAGGTGGTTGCGAACGGGTCAAGTAATAGCTACGATTGGCATTCAAAATCTTACCGTAATGTTTGATCTGGTATACGAAATTGTCCACCATATCTCTAGCCAACTGGACGTAACCATCAGCAATCAAACCTAGAGCTTCAAAGTAGGAGTCCCACCCGTACATCTCGTTAAATCTACCACCAGGTACTACGAAAGGTATAGCAGATGTTTTAATCTCACCAGTCGATGGGTCGACGGACTTTCTTAAACCTAAACTTAAAATACCTGGTTTGTGGTTGATACTTTTTACGTAGGTTGGGGTGATATCCTTGGGCAATCTTTCAATTAAAAAGTTTAAATGAGGACGCTCCGATAACACCTGAAAAACAATACAAATAAATATTTAAAATATAAAAATATATAATTACTTGCTGATAGTAGTTGTAAGCGTCATCGTCGTTATAAGGTACGTATACTCTAGACTTCCTATTTTTAGATCGATCTTTAGGGTCATTGCAAATAATTTCCAACACTTCGGCATTCAAAGAACGTGTCAACCCATGCCAGAAATTAAAGCGAATCATACGAGATAACCGATCAACCGGATTCTCATTCAACCTAGCTTCGTCGATAACTATATGTCGTCTACCATGGTCCCTAGCTAATGCTAATTCTTGGAGAAGATTGGATAACATGTAGGTACCACGAATATCGTACTTCAAAAACCCACCCGAGTTGGCGGTACCTACCTTCAATACTTTGGGTCCGTTGTCGTTAACTGTAATCTGAAAATCGCCATCTAAATCTTCTTGTGCTAAAAGAACACTGGAAGTCTCTTCAACGTCAATCAAAAACTTGATGGGTTTAGATGTCTTGTCATCTTCATTTCATCATTAATTTTTACTTTAAAGCTATAAACTTACCAATAGAAGCTCTTCTACGACGATACTTGTTCTCTGCAGAATATTCGAAATGTAATGGAGCTGTTACGCTCGTATAACTATTTGACTATCCGTATATCAATATAAGCTGAAATAAAATATTAAACTTACTGTACTCAAGGTACGATGTCTTGATAATGAGGATGGCGAATCTTTAGCTTTAGAATAATATTCGTAAGATGGTACCGTAGCTCTTGAGCTTGAGTATACATTCAGACTAGCTGAAGTATTTACTGGTATTGATTTAATACCGTCGTCTTTAGTTTGTGCCACCATTTTTTTAAGCTTTCAAATTCTGGTTTATAAAAGATGAATGTATGTCGTATACTTTAAAAACTATAATTATGCTTAATGACACCAGTTTAGTTAAAAATGAAGTAAAATTAAGTTTCAAACTCTATCTACGTTGTAGCTTTAGTTACAACCTGTTATAAATAGTGTTCAAATATCAAAAGTAATATGGGAGTGCTCACTCTATTAATTTTTCGAATAGTGTGGGGCGATAATGAGGTTAAGGTCAATCCTCACGGTAGACTATGTGACTATTTATAGCTATTAATCAATTCAGCCATGATGTCACTTTTATTTCTTATTAGTTGTCTAGGACTGCCTTGTAACACCCCTAATTTTAATTAATTCAACCAGAATTAGATAAAGTTGGAGGATAATCGACAGGAATTTAGCTTTCTAGCTACTTATTTCGATTTTAAATTCCCAATATTAAAGATGTTGATCCGCAAAAATGCGAAAGAATAACATTAAAGTATACTAAGTACTATAAATTATTTAAAAAAATCGAAGATTTTATTAAGAGAAGAAAATAAAACCTGAGCAAGAGCAATTGATCGGTTCTAAGCCGACACGATGATCTCCAGAGGAGGGGTAATTCTTTACCTGAGCTTGAGACAGACTTTAGTGAATGAGGATTCTATATTAAGAGGTGTAACCCGTTCCTCAAGCATAGCACTTACAGATGGAAGTAATGGACTCTGATAGATCGTGTTGTGTATGGCTTATATATTATCTATAAGGTAGTAGAAGTAACTGTTGAACATGACCATATGACTTTTTTAAACTAGGTTATGCAACACTCAAGAGATCTAAAGAGCTGCTAGGAATACTTATTGTAGAAACTGCTTTAAACGTATTATATACTTTCATTTTAAAAGAAAATGGGCAGATAGTAAATGAATCTAAGATAAAAAAGTCTCTCATTGTAATTTAAAGGGAGCAATCAATACTGATATAACTATTAAATTGCTGAATTATGCTTTGATTTTCTAAGCATTGTTGTCAACTTCATAGGTAATTAGCTACTTTTAAAAATAATTTATACTTTTTTAAAATTTTAATAACCAATTAAGTACATAATAGAAAAAGTTAAAATTTTAAATTTAAATCATTGTGCTTAATTTAACTTCTAAAATACCTAAATTTTAATATAATTTACAAAACTTTATTTGCTTTTAAATTTTGTAAAAGGTAGGTAATGTTTTTAAAGGCAGTATTGTTAGCTATTTAAATTTTTTTAAAATATTTATAGCTAAAATAACTTATTTTAATATTAAAAAATGTATATTGTTAAATATTTAAGCTAGTTTAGTTATTATTTAAGCAAATATAAAACTACTTTTTAGATACATTTTATAATATAAAAGTTAATAGTTGAAGATTAGCAAAATTAATACTAGTACTTTGATATAATAATTAAAGTATTATATTAAATTTTAAATTAATTAGATTAAATTGAAATAAAAATTATTTAAAATTAACTAAATGAAAAATAGTTTTATATTTGTATAAATAAAGCTAATTTTTTTAAATAATATATATATTTTAAAATAATAATTTTTAGTATTTTAAGTATATATAAATATACCTTTTAAAATTTAAGGATTATTAAAAAAAATTAAAACTTTAAATTTTAACTTTTTAAAACATTATAAATAAATTTTTAAAAAGTTAAATACTATTATTATAATATAGCTATATTATTTATTCTAATATATCAAAATGCTAAAATAAAGTTATAAAACTTTTAATAAAAAATAAGTTAAAAAACTCTACTACTTAATTAAATAAAATTTTATCTTAAAGTAAATATACCTACTTAATAAGTATATTAAAAATTATTAGTTTTAATATTATTATAATAAAAGTATATACTATTAGTATTTATCAAAATATAAAATCTTATTAGTATTATAAAACTTAAACTTTTTAATATTAATAGAATTTTATATTTTAATAGATATTAATTAATTATATTTCTATTATTATAATATTATAGCTTCTATATTTTAATAATTGCTTAAAAATATAATTTAGCTAAAATATAAGGTTTTTTAATTTATTTTTAGTTAACTTTAGTAGCTTTATTTTAATATATATATATATTTAATATATTTGATATAATTATAATAATAATAATAAAATTTAATAATTAGGCATATATTTTATATTTAATAAATAACAATAAAAAATATAAAAATAAATTTTAATAAGTTAGAAAAGTAAATAAAAAGATTTAAAAGTAAATATTCTTAATATATATACTTTTTTATATTTGAAGTTTAAATATATTAAATTATTCAAGTTATTTTAATAAGTAATAAATAAAAATAATAAAAAATTTAGTTAAAATTAATTTAAAATTAATTTTAAAAGTATGTTTTTTATATTAAAAATTATTTATATTTTAAAAAAATAAGCTAAAAAATACTAATTCTATTTAAATAATTATTAAGCTATTTTTAATTTATTTATTTTATTTTATTACTAATAATTTAAACTAAATTAATATTATATTTTAGTATAATTATTATTTATTTATATATAAACTACTATAATAAACCTATTTTAAAAAAAAATTATTATTATTAATTTTTATAAATTAGTTAATATATTATTAATAGTATATTTAAAAAATAGTTAATTTATTATATTTAATAAACTAGAAGGCTAAAGATTAGTATTCAATATAATAAAAATAATCTAAAACTTAAATATTTCTAAATATTAAAGTATATAAAGTAGTTTATTAAATTATTTTTTTTAGTCTAAAAAATTAAACTTATTATATAAAAGTAGCTTTAGCTAGAAAATAAAATTTATAAAATAGCTAAAGGTATTTATTATTATAAATTTTAATATATTTATATATATTAATTTAAAAATAAGTTATAAAGTTATAATTATAGTTTAACTTTTTTAACTTTAATAAAACTAGCCTTAAAAACCTATTATATAACTAAAACATAATTATAATTATATTAATAAAACATATTTATAAAATTTAAAACTAATATATAATAAATAGTATAAATATAAATATTAAAGTATAGCTTAAATTATACTATAGTTAAAAAAAATACTATTATTAGCTTATATTTATAAATTAAATTTATAATTTTTAAAATATAAATAAAATAAAAATTATAGTTATAAATCTAAATTATAATTTATAGTAAGCTTATTAAATAAACTAATGCTTAATAAAGTATTTATATAATAATAATAATAAGTTTAATATTATATTATAACTAAATTTATACCTTAATAGAAAAATAATAAAATTTTAAAGTATATAAATTAAAATTAAATATATAAATATAATAACTACTATTTAATTTTATTTAAAAAAATATAAATAAAAAATAAATATTTATTTATATAAATATTTAATTATTGTTATATTTATTAATACTATTGATTATAGTTTTAAATAAAATTAAATAATAATTAAATTTTAAAACATTAAACTACATTTATTATAAAGTTAGTTAAAATAATATATATTATAAAAATTTTAACTAGTATCTAATATATAATTTTTTTAATTATTTATATTAATACTAACTTATTTTTAATTTAAAATCTTTATTTTTAATATTTTTAAACTATTTAATTAAAACTTATAATTATTATATATTTATAAATTTTAGCTTATATATAATTGACTGAAATTTTATCTAATTTTTAACTTTTTCTAATAATTTTTTAATAATTTTTCTTCTTTTAAAGTAAATTATTCTAAATATTTATACTAGTTTTATTTAATATTATCCTTTGATTTAAGTATTTAAATAGATTGGATCTTAGCTTATATAAAATATATAACCTAATTAAAAAAAAATATAGCTACTAACCTATAGTAAATTAAACTATATACTAATTTCAGCTTAGTAAAATAAATTTTTATATAACTATTGACTTTTATTTTTTTATAGTTCTTTTTTTAATTCTTTTAAGTCTTTTCTTACAATATAATCCTAGCAATTATTCTTATTTATTACATTTACTATATTTTTAAAGTTATCAAAAAAATTTCTATATTTTTTATTACCTATTTGAAAACATTTATATTAATATGGTATTGAAATATATATATATTAAAAACAAAAGGTTAGTTATTAAAAGTCAAAATTGCTTAAAATCAAATGATATGTTGTTAACTACTGGAAAAGCTAATTTAAATCATCAGCTATAAACTAATTGTTCAAAAAATAAATTGATAAAAAATAAAAAATGGCTGATTTAAACTTAAGCCTTAATAATTTATAAATCAACTCTATAATAAACTTTTTAAAAATATATGCATAAATAATTATAAATCAACTTTTAAAAAAGTTTAGTATTTAGATATTTAAACAAGTTAAATAAATTTCTATAAACCATAATTTACATTGATTAAAATTTTCAAAAAATATTCTTTCTTCAAAACTATATATATATTCCATGTATTTAACAGCATTTCAAAGCAACGGGAAATTTAAATGGTAATGTCCTCTAACTAACTCACAAGTTAACTGTATTTGTAATGATTTACATTATCAACCTGTTTAAGAGAAATTCTTAGGTTCACCAAAGATGAGTGCCTTAACCATCTCCGAAATGAGGGCATGGGAATGACTGTTGCACACGGTGGCACTATAAAAACCCAAAACAAAATTAAAAAATCATAATTAAAAAAGATAAAATACCACTCCTCTAAGATGGGTAGGTACTGCTTAGAAGTTTTCTGCCTAACCGAACTGATATCATCCTTTTTCCCTATAGAAGTAGAAGAAGGTAAGGAATTATGATGAGAATCGTAAGGTAAGTCGTCATCTGATGAGTGAAGGAGAGCAGAGTACTGAGAGCCCAAATTATGAAATGTATCCATATCGAGCTGGTTTTCGTCCAACAGCATATCTTTTATATCTCTAGGGAGCCTTTGACCGGCCTGGCTCCGTTGTGCCTTCTTGGTATGGTTGAAGGCATTGGTTTCGTAGTGAAATACGGACCGAGCACTACCGTTACCGGAATGTGAACTAGCGGTGGTTAAGGCACGTTCCAGTTTGTGATGTAGGTCGTCGACTTGATTCCCAAAATGTTCAAGGTTCTAAGGTATTAGTGTAAATTTTAACAATTGTAGTACTGAAAATAAAGTGGATTGAGCTAGGTTATCAATCCAGTACTGGTTCCACAGCATCTGGACCATCTCCTGATCTGCTTCCGATTTGAAATAGGAGATATCCAAAGGGTAGTAACTGAAATATGAATTTAAGTAATAGTATACAATATGTTTATTTACCTATTGGCATGTGCACCGAAATCTTCCATCTTTTCCAATGGGATTGGTTGGAACCCGTCGTTACTTTTGGAATTTTCGTTTACGTAAGACTACAACAAAGAAAATAAATTTCAGATAAATAAAATAAAATATACTTTAGGGTAGGTACGGAATGCACCTATATCTACTTTACCAGCTGATACCGAACGTAACGGATCGATCTAAACTAATGTTTAAAACTCACACCTCTAAGAGGAATAAAATACCACGATAGCTAAGAAAGGGTCTTGGTACGTCTGGTTGAGGTCTTGAGTAGCTACGTCGATACCCGATAACCAAGGTCCGTATCCAGGGTGGGAGTGGTACCACCCTACAACATTTTCCAACCTACCTACCTATCGTAATACACAGATATGAATACAACTAACGCTAAATTCATACTTTTCTACTCTTCTCAATATAATCTATCATGTATTCGTTACCCTGGTTCTGTGCGTTCACTCGAGTTTCAGTACCTTCAACAGGTAAAGCAAACGAGTCTACCACCACCATAGTATCGTTATGGATCTTACCTAACATAATTCCCATCACTTCAATATTTCCACCTAGCTTGGTATGTGAAAACTTTCTATTGTTTAACAATATATATATATATTAATTTTACCATCTTTATTAACGCTTTTACCGATACCTTGACTTTTTTGAAATGTTTTACACTACAAAACTAAAGTTAAAATAAAGCAGTAGAAGTTACTCTTGAGTCCAAGGTCTTTTACTTAATAAATCTTGTTGTTCTTTATTATTATATAAATAAAAATCTTCTGAAATTTGAACTGAATTTTCAAGTTCGAAGTTCTTTAATGAAATTTCTAATTCTTGAATATCGTGCTCTTCAACTTTACTCATCTAAAAGAATATTTTTAATCGCTCACTAAATTTTCATAGTTAAAGTTGATGGGATTTTGGACTGAGTATTTTCTCTAGAATTGAACTTAACTACGTCATAAGGAAATGTTAGCTTGTAGGAGAATAGAAAAAAGTTAAGTTGTTTAGATACTAAAACTTAATTTAATAATAAAATATAACCAGCCCTGAATACTAAAGCTTGAAAGTTGGGACCGCTACTACAAGTTAATCTTTAAGGGCCGAATAGCCTAATTTTTATTGAAAAATATTTGAAAAGGATATTGTAAAACTTACAAAGCTTTAATTAGTTAAATTTAACCGATATATATGTAAATGAGCTAATTTAGCATACATAAGTAACTATAAGTTACCTAATGCATTTCAAAATATAATCTGTTAAGTCAAATTTAGTTTTTAATAGTAAAGTATACTATAATTAGATGCTTTTTAAGAGAAAATCATATAATTGTAAAATAGAAGCTGTGAATTTACTAGATACAAATTAAAAATGCTAATTAAAGATTTTAACTGATCTTTAAGTTTTAGTTTTTAAAAAAATTAATTATCTTTACTAAAATATACATTTTATAAAGATTATATTATTAAAAATTAAACTTTAAAATTAGTTTATTATTTTTATTTTAGTTCTAAAACACTAAATATATACTTAAGTTTTAAGCAATATAATTACTAACTTATACTAATTAATTTTATTTAGTTAAAATTAGCATTATATATTAACATGTATATATAATATCATTAAAGTATTTTATATTAGTCTAGTTTACATTAATTAACTGTATAAGTATCTAATACTTTACTTAGTAAAATGTTTTTATACTTTAAAATTTTTTTTAATATTTTTATACTAGTCTTAAAGAAAAACTAGCTAATTTTTATAAATATTTTAAAATTTTAATAATATAGCAATAAAAACTAAAAACTTTACTATTTATATATAAAACCACTATAAAAATCTTAAACTAAAAATAATTAAAAATAAACTTTTTTATTTTTAATTGTTTTATTATATAAATATAATAAAAAACTAACTTAAGCAACTTTTAATAGCTTAATATTTATAATATACTATAGAATATAATATTTAACTAACTATAAAAAATTAAAGTTAAATTTTAAAAATAAATTACTAGTAAACCTAAAATTTAAGTAAATTTAAGTAGAAATTAATTAAAAACTGTTAAAATTATACCATTAAAGAGAAAAGTATATTTAAAGTAACTTAGCCTATAAGTTTGTTATTATTTACCTAAATTTTATTTAATACTTTAATATTTAATAACAATTTTTTACTATTTGTATTAAAAATATATATATAACTTTATTGGTTTTTTTTACTTAGTTTTTTTAAATAAACCATTTAATTTTTTAATAAAACTATACTTTTACTATTATTTTTATATTTTTTAAATTGATAATATATATATTATAACATTTTTAATATTATTTTTACTAGTTTTATATATTTATAAAAATGTTTTATTATTTTAAAAAAGCTTAAAGTAATTATATAATTTACTACTAATTAAGTTTTTTACTTTATTTTTATTTATAATATATTATATTATTTTTATTATAATAGTAAATTTATATTTATTAAATATATAAATAAGTTAAATTTTATTTTTAATTATTATATTAATAGCCTATATATAATTTATTTTTAAAAATAAGGTAAATTTTAATTAAATTTTTTATTATTTTTATATAATAGTTATTAAAAATACTTTAATAACTTAATATATTAAAAAGTAAAATAAGTAAATATATATAGTTTTAGAATTATTATTTTATAAGCTTTTTAAATATTGAAAAACAAAATTATAAAAAAATTATAATTATATATATATAATTTTTAAATATTATAAATAATTTAAATAAACTATTTAAAAATAAAATATTATTAAATTAGGTTAAAAAAATTTAAGTTATATATAAACTTTAAAATGTTTTATTTTTTTAACTAACTTTTTAAAAAAAATATTATATAAGTATAGTATAAAATTAAAATTAAAATTAAAATACTAAATTTTAAACTAAAAATAATTTTAAAAAATATATTATTTAATTAAATTAATTTATATTTTAAAGTAAATAATTTATTATTAAGTATATTAAAATTTATAAATTATTATATTACTATTTTAAATATATATACTATTAGTATTAATTAAATTATAAAATTTTAATTATATAAAAATTTTTAGTTTTTAAAAATAAGTTTAAAAAATTAAAAACTTTTTTTTAAAAAATAAAAAGTTATATTTAGTAGTATAATATATATATAATTTATTATCTTTATTTATTTAAAAAAATTAAAAATTGACTTATATATTAGCTATTAATAAAGAGCTTTCAAAAAAAAGATAAAATATATTATAAAAAATATAATAATAAAATACTTAGCTAAATAAATAATAATTTAAAAATATTTACTAATTTAAAAAAAAATAATAAATATAAAATAAGGTATTTTTAAGCTTACTTTAAAATTTTAAAAAGTTTGAAAATATAATTATAATATAATAATTAATTTTAATAAATAAATAAAATTAAATACTTTAGAATTTTAAAGCTAAATACTTATTTGAAATAACTTAAAATTAATTTTAATTAAAAAATAAATACTAAAAATTATATAAAATACTTAAAAATTATTGTAGCAGCTTTAAAAAAAGTAAAAAGTATAAAAAATTAGTTATTTAACTATATAATATTATAAATAATTATATTTTAGCTAATTATATTATAGCTATAAACTAATTTTATATAATAAAAGCTAATATACTTTTTAAATTTTAATTTTATTAAAAATATTTAAGCTACTTTAAAAGTTATATATATTTAAATATTAAATTAGCTAAAATTTAAAGCATTTTTAAATATATTAATTAAAATATAAATTAAAAAATATATAATTAATTATAAATAAAATTTTATATAATATAAAAAGAGTTAAAAAATATAAAATTAACAACTATATTTTATTTAATTTTAAATAAAGTATATTAAATAAATTTAATAAAGTAAGCTTTTTAAATATTTTTTTAATAATATTTTAATTTTATATAATATTTATAATAATTAAGTTTTAATAATATTAAATTTTTATATTATAGTTTAAGTTTTTTACTATAAAATAATTATTAAGTATATTTTGAATAATGATATAATTTTAAACTAGCACTTTTTAATAAAATTTATTAATATTTTAAATTTTAATATTATTACAAAAATTTAAAATAAGTTAAAAAATTATATATATTTAAAATTTAATTAAATTTAATTTTAAAATAAATTTAAATAACTTAGTAAAAAAAATAAAAAAATATAGTTAATTATAAATAAAAATTTATAAAAATAAAGTAATTAAAAAAAAATGAAATTAATTATTAAATTTTACAGCTATTTAAATAAAATTAATTTATTAATACTTGATTCATTTTTTTTAATTTAACTTTTTTAAAAGTTAAATTTATATATATTTTTAAAATTCTTATAAAATAAACATTTCATATTATTTATATTTAATATTTTATAAGTTTAAATATAAAGTTATTAAAGTATTTTAAATTTTAAAATATAAAATTATAAAACTTTAATTATAATTAGTCTAATTTTTATATTAAAAATCATTTTAAATTTAGTTAAATATTATATTATTAATTTAATATTTTACTTATAATTTTTTTTAACAATTACTATTAATAAATTTTATTAAACTTGAATAACAATATTATTTATTAAGATTAAGTGAAATCTTATCAAATATCTTATAATATTAATTATAGCATAGTAATATTATAAATATTAATATATAAATTAGAATTTTTATAATAGCATGTATAGTTTATATAGTTTAAAATTAATTAAATTATTTATTATATATTTAAACTTTAAGTTAATAAATAATATTTAAATAAATACCTTAATTTAATAATATACTAAACATTTATTTTCTTTTATTTAAATTTAAAATATTATATATATTTTTAAAACATGCTAATAATAGTTAATTTTATTTTTTATATTATTAAATGCTAAAAATATTTAAATATTTAACTAGAAGTAAAACTGATATACGAATTAAATTAATAATATAAAAACTTTTACTAATAGAAGTTTATAGATATATATATTCTATCTCTCTATTAATATAATTTTCCTAGTTTACTTTTTTATTTTAGGTTTATATTGATTTAAGTAAACAATTAATAAAAGAATATTTTAATAATGCAAAATTAAAATAAACAATATATATTACATTAAAGTACTACTATTTTCTAAATAAATAATATGTATTTTTTAAAACTAAATCCTGCTTATAACCTACTACAATACCAATTTAGATAATAAATAAATATTTTTTAATTTATAATTTTAAATAAAGTTAACTATTATTTATCAATTTTTATTTTATTTACTTAATTATATAGATTTCTTTTTTTTTATAGGTTTTAATCTTAACGAAAAGTTGAATAAATATTAGAAAAGAAATCATCGATGAATTGATATTATAATTTACATTTAAATGTAGTATACTATCAGAATACCATAGTTCTAGTTTCAATATTTCTCTTGCTAGCAAGCCATTAATATTACTATACCCCTAGTTTATCAGATATACATTCGTACTCTGGCTACTTTAATTAATAAATTAATTTTCTTCCTACATATTAGTCTATACTTACTTTGTCATTTTGTTGACATTTGATAACTCTTAAGCTTTATCCTAGAAGGTATACAAAAATATTTATAGAGTGAGCCAATATTTTAAAATTTTGAACCTGTATAGACTTTTCTTAAAACTTTGATATAGCAACATTTTCCAGCACCCACGATAAATTTACTATTCCAAGATCTTTAGTTATACTAGAAATCAGGTTAATCCTGCAAAAAAAATAAAGGTTCACCATATATAAGCTTCCAAATTATACTTTAGCTAGGCTAAGCGTCGTGTTGAGCTGCTTTTAATATATTGTAAATTACACATGTATGTGATATTAAATAACTTCAAACTATTAAAGCTTTTTTATTACATGAGAAGAGATAATAGTATAATTCAGCTATATTTTTGTATTAATAACCGCATTATTGACATGATCAAGCTATATTATTATAGAACCACATACAGATATCTGGATTGTTACGAACTTTGAATCTTACGCAACACTTCCTCTCAAAATCTCTTTTATTAGAAATATATTCAATTCATAATCAAATTTTATACAATCCAGGGACCTAAGTAAAGGAAGTGAAGAGTAGGATACCTGTAGCAACTTTTGTTTTAGTATGAGCGTGACTATTCATAATTTCAAAATAAATACTTTTATGTAGGTACCGATATGCATACATAAATAATTACTATTGGAAGCTAAGAAAATAGCTTAAATACGGCTCGATTTCCTGACTTGAAGTTTAAAACACACAACAAATAATAAGATAAAATACAATGCTAGCTTTACCAAAGATCGTTATATCCTTGATTGCCTTGATGGCA
>JAWQFY010001009.1:0-15780 GCA_037055185.1 Capillidium rhysosporum
AGTAATTTTTATTATAAATTAGTAGAAATATAAATTTAATATATATAAATATATAAATAAATTTAAATATATATAGTAGTTATATATATTTTATTAATTAACTTAATATATATAATATTTTAAAAATTATAAAAATAATATTAAAAGTAAGTTAATTAAATATATATATATATATTATATATTAATATATTAAAATATTTTAATTAGCTAAAGTTTAAAATAAATTAGTTTATATAGTTTTATTTAATATAAAATAGCTAAATAAATTTATTATTTAAATATAATAATAGTTATAATAAATATAATTATTTTCTTTTACTAAAATTGTTTAAATAACTAATAATTTTTAAAAAAGATATAAATTTAAGTTATTTTATTATATAATAGCATTTTTTAGAAAAAGTTAAATTTAATATTTTTAACCTAATTTCTAAAAATTTAATAACTTTATATAATATTTAGCTCTACTATTACTAAATTTACTATTTATAGTAATATATAAAATTAATCTGGAAATTTTTTCCAAAATTTTTAAATAAGTTTAAATATTTATTAAAGGAGGATATTGTTATATATTTAAAGCTAAAACATAGTATAGAGTATTTATATATTCTATATTAATAACTACTTTATTACTTAGGCTATTTGATATTATACTAGTCATTTTTAATTTTTTATAACATTTACTCTACTTATGTCTTTTTCTATTTACTTTAGATTATATTAGCTATTTCTAGATATAATAACTAGTTTGGTAATTAATAGTATATAAAAAATAGTATTTTATTTAGCATTCCAACCCTTTTTTAGGTTTTTGCTCTAAAAACTTCTATAAATTACTTTTTAGCTAAATAATGAAATTTTAAATCTAATTTATCCTGTTTATATATATTTATAGTATTTCTTAAAGATTGATACTTTATAGCACATATTTTTAAATTATTTAATTTCAAATTTAAGCTGGAAATAAGCTATTGGCTGATTAATAAAAGTTTATTTTTTAGGCAAGGCAGCTTTAACTGGGTTTTTTTAATCAGTCATGAAATGAGGTACTTTCTGAGTCTCTTGCTGCCACAACCTTTGTTGGTACACTTAGCCCAATTCACCAATTATACATGCTTAACCTTTGCAAATATATTGCTAAATCACAGTGCTCTAGTTTTGGCTGAAATCTTTAATAATTTTACTTATCCCTACAAGGGGACCTCAAGTATGTCAACAAACATGATCTGACATCCGGGTCTTTTTGATTTCTGAATTGGCCTACCTTAGCCATAGATTCCTCGGGTAATTTCTTTTTCAGGTTTATGGATCCAGAACAGGAATGGAACGATTGCACTGTAACCTTTGCTTTCCAACCAATAGAAGTTGTTAAATGCTTCTAACATTTCCTCCCCTAATTCTCCTCTTTGGTTCTTATTTTATTTGCTACAAGTAAATTTGATTCCTTTTAAAGAAGTTCTAATTTAAACGTTTTTTTTCATTTAATACTAATAACGAAAAGTAGTATTCTCGATTTAGCACGAATAGCTTGTTTTACTTTAATATCAAGATAACTTAACAACTAAAATAAAATAATTCTTTTGGTGACCTCATCATTTGCAATTTCTATTCAAAAATAAAAAAGAAAACTGTATTTTTAATCATTTTATTATAAGAGTAAATACTATGAAAACACATCTACACTTATTTAAAAGACTTATTGCTAAATCCAATTATTCCACTGGAAATTTCAGTAGCGTTACACAATCATTTGTAAATGTAAGTCGAGTTAGACGCAGCTTATTTTATGGTAACAACTTATTATGCATGATCTCTTAAATTATTTAAAAAATTTAGTCCCAGGTCATGAAGATAAGAAATTAAATAGTTCACAAAAGTTAATTGAGACAGATTGTATTACTTTTGATTTAGAAGATTCAGTACCTTTTCACTGTAAACAAGATGCTAGAGAAAAGGTTTTAAATTTATTAGAAGTAAATTTTTATTTTTATTTTTAATAATGTTGAATATAGACCTCCTCTAATAATTTTTCGGAGAAAGCAGTTCGAATAAATGCTGTTGGTTCAGGTATATTCTGGATATTAATTGTAAATATTAAAAGCTAATATTTTGTTATAAGGCTTAGAAGATGAAGATTTAAAATATATTGTAAGTTAATATGCTTGAAGTAAATATCAAACTATCTTTATTATTAGTTACAATCAGAGAAGCTAGAGGCTATTGTTATTCCAAAAGTTCAAAGCGCTGAAGATCTTTATTATATTGAATCTAAAATCAAATCATTATCATCAGAGACCAGGTAGCTTTTCAAATAAAAACAATCTAACATTTCCTTTTAGTCAAGAAAAAATTAAATTGATTGCTTCTATTGAAAGTGGACTAGCTATAATGAACTTAAAAGAAATTGCTGGGGCTACAAAAAGGTTAGAAGCTTTAATTGTAAGTTTTATACTATTTGAACTTTTCAATTTAATATTTTATATATTTCTAAAAACTAGTTTGCCGCAGAAGATTATTGCGCTGATTTAGGTGATTTTATGGTAAAAGTTAAAATTAAACAGTATACCAGGATTAGTACGCACTCCCAAAAGATTGGAGATGTTATATGGAAGATCAGCTGTCGTAAATGCTGCAGCAGCTTATCAGTTACAAGCCATCGATTTAGTAAAAAGCATAAATGTTCAAGGCTTATTTAATTTGTAGGTATGCTTGGATTACAAAAATATTTCAGTCTTAGAAGAGGAAGCTAAAGAAGGGTATCAATTAGGATTTACTGGAAAAGTAAACGATTTATTAAAATATACTCTAATTTTTATAGCAAGCGATCCATCCAACTCAAATTAAAACTATACAGAATCAATTCGTCCCAGATATAAAAGGTAAACGATAATTTTTGTATATTACTGACTTTATTTTTAGAGGTAGAGTTGGCTCAACGTATATTACAAGGTATTTATGAAATATTTCCTATCAATTTTTATTAAGGTTTAATTTTTAGGGTACATTGAACATAGCGAAAAGGGAAAGGGTGCTTTTGGTTTAGATGGCAAAGTGTAAGCGATCTTTAAATTTAAAAATATTCTAATTCCAAACAATAATATACAGTATTGATTTACCTGTTGTCAAGTGGGCTGAACGAACTTTAGCTAGAGTTCCAAAGCCTTAAATGGGTTTAGCAAAGCCTTTTGAATTAAATTACGTTTATTTCCAATTATGTTAAAAATTAATGTAGTTTCTAGTTTACCATGTTTATCTAATATATATATATTAAAAAATTAAATATATTTTGAACTTTTAATAACAAGTTAAAGCATATTATCCGATCCTTCTGAATCCAATGGTTCATTTTCCATAGATGAATCCCACCCTTCTGATAATATAGAACGACGGTCATTTAAATAGCGGGCGTGTAAAGCAGTAAGCTTATTATATAAAGTTTCCAGCTTTACCCTTCCTTTTAACTCGTTATCTTTCAGCATCATTTCAAATTCGTTCCTCCTTTCAGGATCTTTAGAAAGTAACCAGTTATTTTCTTTGAGTTTCTTATGCTGAGAAGTTTTTTAATTTTGGTTAAATAGAATTAAAGATAGCTAATTACCCTTTCCCGGTCATCATTCATACGTCTCCATATTTCATTTTTGGATAAATTAATTTCTATATTCTCTGGGCTATAAACAAACTTAGTCAACATTAATTTATGTAATACTTACTTGCTGTGTAACTTTTGTAACACAAGCTCTACTTGCATTTTTTTGTTTTCCGAGATAATATTATGATGCAACCAGCTATTTAAAAACTTCAAAGTAAATATTAGCATTCTAACTAAAATATAAATCTACATTTTTAAAGCCATGTAAATTTAATGTACCACTTATTTTAGCTGGTGCAACTTTTAAAGCAATTGATTCCAAATTTAGATACAGCATATTTTGATAAGGGTTGGCCTCATTTGCAAACTTTTCGGTAGTACCTACTATTTCATCTATCAGTTGAACATAATTTAACTTATCTCTTGTTGCAATTTGATTTAAAGTGTCTAATATACAGTCGAAAATTTCATTTGAATACTTTGAGTTTTGTATAGCAAAGGTGGCAACTTCATTAATAGTATTGGTACTATCACCCATCTTCTTTAACATCGAGGTAAATTTAGTTTTGGTGTCGAATCCATCCATTTTCAAGATTTAAAAACAATTGAAACGTCAATTTGCTTTGAATGGATTCTTTAGTAAATTATAGAATCAATCAAAATGGGTTCTTGAGAAATTTCGAAAAAAAAGTTCCTTGATTTTAAAATGCCTAATAATAAACGAAAAAGTTTAAAAGATATCAAAAAGAAAGATGTAGCACATCCGTATAGCCGTAGAGCACAACAAATGTCTAGAGCTATCCAACGTACAGAAAAAATGGAACAGATAAAGAGTAGAGGTTTGACTCCAGTACAGACCTACCGTATTTATATTTTTATCATTTAAATCTAATATTAATTCAAGGTTGTGATAAATATCTATTTTTCAAATATTTAATTGGTGATGAGAAAGTTTCTTTTACAAAAAATGAAATTTTGTACTTTGTCAGAGAGTAATTTATAATATGTATCTTACATTAATTTATTTTAGTTATTTACTACGAAACTTTAATGATGAAAAAACTGTAAAAAATAGAAGTTTTAAGAATGATTTACTTAATTTAGCAGCATCAAGTGAGTCGAATAATTTTTTTATATCTGGAATAGGTAAATTTTATTTTTGTTATTTGTTAAAAGTTTCCTACTTTAGAGATACCCGATCTATCAACTATACAAAATGTAAAAAACTTAAGGTAAGAAATTAGATTATGCATAATTTTTTAAATTTATTTTATTAGAACTTGGGAGGGTGATTGGAATGGTATAACAAAGGTAAAATCTGCAAATATATATCCACCAAAAGGTTTAGATTCAAAGATATTTTTGGATCCTAATAGTTCTTTAGAAAACTACTTATAAAAATAAATAGATTATATATTTTCAGTAAAATTAACTTTTGCTTTTATAAAATAATTTTTTTTAATATTATTTTGTTATACTAATTTGTTTTATAAAGAAATTTACTATTTTGTTTGGTTATAAAATTAAATTGCTCAATAAATTATATCTATAAATTTATAATTTTGGTATAGTTTTTTTATATTTGAAGAAATTCAATATTAATATTCTAAAGCTTTTCTAAAGTTCTTTTCATTTTAAAAAATTTACTATATTTTAATTGATACAATACTATTTTGATTAAATTTACATTGAAAACATTTATATAGTTGTATATATTTTTATTATTAGCAATATATATATATTGTATACTTATAATAACTACAGATCTAAAAATAGTAAAACTGTTAAAAGATATAAATATAATTATATTTTTATTGAAGTGAAAATTTATGATATAAAACTAATTTAAATTATAATATTATAGTAAAATTGTGCTTTAAACAAAAATAAATAATAAATAATACTTAAAAAACTTAAAATAAGCTTTATTAAAATTGTAACCTAGTTTACTATAAGTACTATTTTTAATAAAAACTTAAGTATTTTTAAAAGAAATGTAGTTTTTTTATAGCCTAAATATTATATCTAAATTTAGCTAATTAAGTTTTTAAAAATATATATTTAATATTATCTAAATATTAAATAAAGTAAATTGCTAGCAAATATGCAAATTATTACTTTTAAAAGATTTATAAGAATTAAAATATAATGTTAATATTATAATAATTATTAATAATACTATAATTTTTACAAATCTTTATTAAATATTATTTTATATATTTTTAAATTTATATAAAGCTTTTTAAGCTAATAATATTAAAAATACTATACTAATCTAAAACTTTACTTTATATTTTAAAATATATTTAATTAAAATTTAATTAATTAGACCTTTTTAATTTTTTTTCTACTTTTATATAAAATTTTTATTTTTTACTTTTTATTTTTTATTTTTTACTTTTGGTTTTTAAAATTTCTTTTAAGTTTAAAAATAGTATATCAGCTTATTTAAATATTTTATAATAAAAGATACTTAAAGTTTAAATAAGTATTTTTATAAAAAATCTTAATATATTTAGCATTAAATATACTTTTTTATATTATTTTATTACTACTATTACTAGCTTTTTAATTAATTAAAATAATATATTTTAAGCTTTAATAAACTTTATTATTATTATTATTATTAATATTTATAATAAAGTTACAAATAATTAAAAATTAAAAAAGTTTTATTTAAAGTAGTAAAAAATAATATCTAAATAAAATTATTATTATTTATACTAGTTAACTATTTTTTATTGTATAATAATATAATAATTTTAGTTATATTTATAAACTTTAATATAATAAAATTAAATTTTATTATAAAATAGTTTATAATAATTTTTAGCTAAAAATAATTATTAATATTAATATAAATTTTTTAGCTTAAATAAATATTAACTATAGCTTAAAATAATTTAAATAAATAGTTAGCTATTTTTAAAACTAGTTATTTATTTAAATAAATTTAGTAAGCTATAGCTAATATAAATTAATAATATACTAAATATTATTAAATATTTAATAATTTTAATTAATTAATATTTTTTATTTTTTTTAAATAAGTATAATATAAATATTTATATATTTTTATAATAATAATTTAAGTAATAACTAAATTTAAAAGGTTTTTTTAATAAAATTAGAATTTATCTAAATTGTAAATATTTTTATATTAGAATTTTGAAACTAAAAGTATTTAAAAAATTATACCATTTATATTATTTTAAGCTTTGCTTTATTTATTTATATAATAGCAATTTTTATTTACTTAAGCTAAACTAATTAATTTATTAATATATTTTTAACTTTTAAAAATAGTAAATTAAATTTAACTAAACTAATTTAACTTTATAATTAACTAAATTAAAAAAAAGCAAAAAGCTAATTAAAAATATAAAAATGCTAGTTACTATTAAAACTTTATTTTTAATTAAATAATAAATAACTTTTTTTAATAGTTTTTATAGTTTTATATATATATTAACCTATCTAACTTCTTTTAATAAAGATTTTTGAAATTATTAAAATAGTATTTTTACATTTACTTAAATTTAAAACTGCTTTTTTGTTATAATTTATAAAATAAAAGAAAAAATGTTTAAATATTTAAATTTTTTTAAAAAGTTAAATAAATTTTAATATAAAATAAAATAAATTTAAAATTAAAAATTAAAATTGAGTTTTATATATTTTTTGTTTAAAAATAAATTAAAAAATATTTATTTTATTTATTTAAACATTAAACTATTTCTTATTTAATTTATTTTAAATTATTTTAAAGTTAATTTAAATTTATTAATATAATATTTACTATTATATTTAAATTATTATATTAAAACTATACTTGTAGTTTTTAAAATTTTGTCAATATGTTTTTATTTTATAAAATATAATAGAAAAGTAGTTTTATATTTATATAAAGCTATTATTATAATTTTCAATTTGCTTTACTTTTTTATTAGCTATTTTTTTATTAATTTAGCTTTATTTAAAATACTAACTAATAAGCTACTAATTTAATATTTAAGTTTTAGCTATTATCTAATTTTAGGCTTAAAATTTCTAACTTTATTTATTAAAGCTATTTATTTATTTTACTTTTTATTTATATATATTTATTATACATTATTATATTATATAATAACTATTATTACTTATTTAATAAAAAAATATTTAGATTTTAAGGTAGTTTAGCTATTTATTAAATTTAAATTTATAAAAAATATTTAGTTTTATATAAATTAATAGCTAATTTTATTTATATTATTTTTTTAAATATATATTTATAATAAATAAATAATATAATTAACTAAATTATATTATATTATTTACAATATATTTAAAGTAATTTTTTAAGTATAATAGCTTTAAATTTAATTTTAAAAGTATATTAATATATATATAATATTAATTTATTAACTTTTATAATTAATAAAATTTTAAATATTTTATTAATTAAACTATACTAATAGACTAAATTTAATTTATTATATTTATTATAAAATAAATTAGCTTTTTAATATTTTATTTTATATTTTAATCATTTTTTAAAACTTTATAAAATTAATAGTAGTAAAACTTTATCTTTTTTATTTATTTAATAGGATTTTTTTTGTTAGTTATATATATATATACATATATTTAAATAGTCTAAATAACTAAAAATAATGCTATCTTTAATTATAATAATAAAGATATATATAAAATTGCTAATTAAAAAGCAAATAAAAATAAAAACTTTAATTTTATATTAAATAAAAAAAATATTTAATATTTATTTAGACTAATAGTTATTAATTAGCAATATACTACTACTTTAAAAAATTTTAATATTAGTATTTAATGTAAAAAACACTAATATAAATTAAAGTTATAAATATTTAATAGTTTATACTCTATTTAGCCTTAAAGTACTTTAAAAATAAATATAAGTATATATTTAATTTTAATATATTTTTTTGTTAATATATTTTTAGGTATTATTGTATAATTTATATTATTTTTATATTTTAAATTTTTAGTATAATTTTATATTAAATATAAAAAACAAACATTTTATTTTTTATTATATTTAAAACTTATTAATATTAATATATATATAACTTTTATATTTAAAATTAAATATATAAATTGTTTATATAACTTGTTTATATAAATAATATAAATTTAGTATAGATATGTTAAATATATAATGTAATTTTTTAATACTTAATTTTTAAAAAATATTAAAATTAAAATTTGATTTTTATATATTTCAAATGCTATCAGGTCTAATTCAAATCCACTTAATAATATATTTTAATACATTACTCGAAATAGTATATTAAAACTATAGCTTAGTCTTTAAATTTTTTATTTATTACAACTTATTTCATAATATATGAATAAAAAGTAGTTATACATTTATATATATATATAACTGTTATTGTATTACCTCTTTAATAATAATCTGTTGGAAAATCCTTACAGTGGCCAATAACTACCAATAAATAAAAAATAAGCTCATCTCAATAGCTTTGACCCCTCTTTGAGCTTCTCCCATCTCCTCTCATTTATATATGCTTGATTTATTTTGTACAAATAAAATACTTAGGCCCAAAAAGCTTCTAAAGAAAAAAATACGGAAAAAGAATCATTAAAATGATCCACTAATAGCTTAAAATTCTGGAAAGTACATTTTTCAACGATGTACTTAGGTCGCTATAAGGTAAAATTGAGTGTTTAATATTTTTAGAAACGAAAAACAGCATGTTCGCTAAAAAATTCAAATCTTAACTATATAAAAGCTAAAAAAATTTGACATAAATTCGAAGTTAAAGCTTTGAAAATAAGTAAGAAATATATTGAATTATTAACTATATTCAAGCCAGACAGTAGAAAATTCAATATCAAATATATTCTGCTGTATGATTTAAACTGTAACGGATTCGCTGTATTACCTCATTGACGTATCCATTTCTAATATAACTTTTTGGCGCTTCACGACCACTTGAAAAAATAAAGTTATTCTTTGGTATAAATAAGGTAAAAAAAGCTAAAATTAGGTTGTTGAAAAAGTGGAATGATGTAATATAAATCAAATTTAAAATAGGTTTCTTGGCTGTATTTTACCGCTTCCGAATAACGATGATAACCTGTTTGTTTTTTATTTCGGTATTCCTAAGGTGAAGATTGCAAAGCTAGTATTTGTAGTAGAGCTCCATATAACGATCAACTAGCTTTAGTTAATATAAATCAAATTTAATAATGTCGAACCTGGATCAAGAAGCATTTTATTTCCCTGATACGAGCTCATATGTTGAAACATTTGTAGATCTAAAGTAAATGATTTTGAACTATATTTTAAATGAATTTCTTAATGCTAAATATTTCTATTAGCATTGGACAAGATAAATATGGATTTACTTTACCTTATCCTTCTACTGATTTAGAGCAATTTAAAGTATTCGCTGCAATTTACAATAAGAAACTGGAATTTAGAGCCAAGCAGTGGAATCAACTCATGTCAAATAATGGAAATTACCCACCTGAACGTAGTGAAAAAGGTAACGATCTATTTTTCAACTTGCTAAAGACAATAAATAAGTCAAGAGATATATTAGGAAAGGGGTACCTTGCAATATACGTGGAAAAGTAAACTCAATTTTTGCATTTTATTCTTACACTTGTAGATTTGGTTCTATTACAGCGGTGCTGAAAAGAATTGGTCAGATAATCAAGGAAAATATCGACAATACGTAACTATGTTGATTAACAATGAGGTTGAAACTCCCTTTTTAGGTGAAATCGAACAAGGTATATATTAGATAACAATTCATTTTTAATTTGAATCTAAATTATAGATATGCATCGTACTTTTCCTAATAACATTCATTTTAAATTGAAAGAGCAAGATAATGCAGGATCTAATAGATTCAGTGACCAAATCCCTCAAATTCCAATTTTATCTGCATTAAGACGTGTACTACTTTGTTTTACCTTATACAAACCAGAAATCGGCTACCTGCAACCTTTTAGTTACATAGTTGGGTTGCTTTTACTCTTCATGGATGAAGAAAAGGCATTTTGGATGTTAGTCACTATTTCTACCCAAATTGTTCCCGCCAACTTTTATAAGCAGCAACTTCAAGGTGCAGCTGTAGAAGTTAAAGTACTTACGCACCTAATTTCTACCAAACTACCAGCATTAAACACCCATTTTAACGAGATGGAGAAGCTGGGTATGCCTTCCCCATTATTGGCTTTTAGTCCCTGGTTTCCATTGCTTTTTGTGGATCAGCTTCCCCCGGAATCGGCGCTAAGAGTTTTAGATTCCTTCTTTTACGAAGGTATCAAAATTATATTTAGAACTTCGTTAGCTTTGCTTCTATTGAACGAAAGAGAGTTGATAAGCTGTAAAGATCCAATGCAGTTATTCCAAAAGCTACAACATCTTCCTAAAATTAGTCAAGATTGTCAGAAGTTAATGGAGGTTGCTTTTTCTAGACCCTGTACCATAAGTAGATCTGATTTACAGGGTATTAGAGACACTTTTGGGAACGATAGCTGAGATTTCTTTGTTTTGCACCCTCATTTCTATCGGAGCTCAAGTTTTAATTTTGATAGTACAAGTTTTATTTAACTTTAACTCAATATGCTAAAAACTAATTACAATTTTATTAACTTTATAACCCTAATAAATACTTAGTTAATCTTAAATTTTGGTCAAACCATATTTTATTTTCTATTTTTTTATTACATCTATGTATTACAAACCATGGGTCATAAACGCATTTAAGTTACTATTAAAATTTCCAATATAATTTAAGCTAAGTTAACTCTTAGACAACCACAAATTGTGAAAAACTTTATAAACATTGCAGAGTTGAGAAGGTTAAGCTGTTAGCAACATATAATCAACTAAATTTATTATTATTATTATTATTATATTAGTTTTAATTTCCCCAATTACTTTATTATATATTTTTTTACTTTCTTAACTTTGAAATTTCAGTAAAAATCATATTTAAACTATTAAATTAAAGCTAGTTACTTTTAAGCTAACTGTATTATAAAGTTAAAAAATTATAAAAAAACTTAATTTTTAACTTTATCTTTATATAAACAATAAGCTACTTTGATAGTTTTATATATTTTATTATTACTTTTATAGTTTATAGCTTATAATATATATATATATTAGATTATCATTACTAAATTTAGAAAATTCTACTAGTTGGCTAGTTTAAACTTAATTTAGCTTTTTTTACTAAGCTACTTGGCTATTTATTAAATTTATTTATTTACATACTTATTACTATTTTATTAAACACCTATTTAATATAATTATTATATTACTTTTTATAATAATAATATAATAAAACTTTATTTTTTAAATATATTATATTAATTTTAAATATAAAATTAACTTAAGCTAAAAAAATAACCTTTAAATATTTACAGCACTTATTATTTTAAATTTAATAGTAAAATAAAATAAAAAGCTGAATTTATTTATTAGTTAAAATATATATATATATTAAAAATATTTTAAATACTCTATTTAGCTTTATTAATATTTATTAAATTTAAAAATACTTTTTGAAAAATAAATTAAAAAATAATATAAATTAATAAAAACTTAATTAATTAAATATAATAAAGTTATATAATAAATATATAATATTATAAATTATAAAAAACTTAGATTTATAAGGAAAATATTTAAAAAAATAGTAAATTTTACTAATAAATAAAAATTAATAGATATTTTAATTTATAAAAAGGTTATAAAAAGTTTATAAAAAAAATTTAAAATTAAAATTAAAAAAAGTTTATTAAAATAACTAAAATAAAATAAAATATTTAAAAAATATATAAAGTAGCTAAACTAGCTAATTATATTAAATTTAGTTTATAAAATAATATAAAAAACTAAAAAAAATTAGCAAATTTTTAATTAAAGTTATTAGTTAAAATAAAAGTAAAAAAATAAAGCTTAGTATATAATAAGCTTTATATAAAATTTACAAATTTTATTTTAAAAAAATTAATAAAATAAAATATTTAGCTTTATATAATAGAATATATAATAATATAATCTTAAATTTTTTATAATATTATTAAAGCTATTAAAAAAATAATATATTTAAGTAAAAGTAATATATTATTTTTAAATAAGCAATATTTTTTTAAAATTTTTATTCTATAATTAACTAATTATTTATAATATTTATATATATATATATTTATATATCTTATTAAACTTTTTATTTAATTATTATACTATTTACTTATATTTTTACTACTATTTAATAATTATCTTATTTAGTTTAAATATTTTAGTAGTTATTTTAGCTTTTAATTTTTAATTTTAGTAAATAAAACTAAAAAAAAAGTATTTTTCAAATATATAATTTAAATTAATATAAATTAAATAAAAATAAATTATAATAATATTTAAAATAAGTTAAGTAAATATATTAGTACTAAAATTAATATATATATTAAAAATTTTGCTATTAATATTTAATATATTTTTAGTCTAAATTCTTTACTTTTAAAATAATACTTTTTTTTATTTTAATAATACTTTATAGTATTAAAACAAAGCTTAAAAGCTAATTAACTTTACTTATATTTTAAAAAAAATAGTTATATAACTTTATAATTTTATTATAGTTTTTTAAATACTTTATAATACTATATTATAAAATTGCATTTTTTTAATAATTTATAAATTATAAAAAAGATAGCTTTAATTTTTTAAAAAAAAGCTATAATAACTTATTTAATATATTTAAATAAGTTAAGCTTATATTTTAGCTATATTAAAATTTAAAATAGTACTTTAAAATATAGTTTTATAATATTATAATTTTACTATTTATTTAAATAGCTTATAGATTTTTATACATAATAAATATATATTTATACTTTTTTATCTTTTTAAAATAGTTTATAAAATAAAATTCAAAATTTTAATATTTAAATTTTATTTTAAATATATTTTTTTAATTACTAACTAAATAACAATTTATATAAATAATATTATATTTTTAATTTATATTTAATAATTATAATTTAGTAGTTTTTAATTAAAAATTTTATTATTATACCTATATATTTAGTATATACTTTTAATACTATTATAGTAATAGATATTAAAAAAATAGAAATAATAACTATATAAATTTTTATTGCTATTATAAATAAATAATCAGCTAATTTTTATATAAAAAGCTTAATAAAATTTTAAAACTTAATATAATTAGGTTTTAAATAAATATTATTTATTTAGTATTATATATATATATATTTAAAACTTTTAGTATATTTTACTAAAACTTATATAAAAATTAAAATTTTTATAAAGTAAATAGTACTTTTAAAAATACTATACTTTTTTGAAATTTAGATATATTAAAATTTATCTAAGAATTTCAAAGAAAAAAAACTTAAATTATATAATAAAATATAAAATACTAATATAAATCTAGTTTTCAAAAAAATATTTTAAAAATATTTTAATATATTTATATTACTAAAATAAAGTTTTAATATATATATATATTGGGATTTTTTAATATTTAAATAATATATATATTATATATTATTTAAGTTAAAAATTATTTTATAATAAAAAAGTTTATTATAATAACTTTAATAAAAGATATATTTATATTAAAATATATTTTTAATATTTAATTTTATAGCTTTAAGCTTTAACTACTTTATTAAAATGTTTTTTATAACTATTTTTAAGTTTTTTTAAGTTAGTTTTACTAATATTTTACTAGATATACTTAATATAATTTTATAAATTATTAGTATTTTTTAATAAAATATAATTTTAATATTTTTTTTAGTATTACTTAGATATTTTAATTAAATTAAAATTTGTCTATATATAAACTAGTCAAAAATTTTAATACTAGTATTTTTAATATTATTTTTAGTTATTATAATAATATAAAAAGTAGTAAAATTATGCATTAAAATAGCTTAATAGTTTTTTAAACAAACTTTTTAGAAAAATTTTAATAAAACTATATAAGTAAATTTATATAAATATTAGTATTAAAATTACTTTCTATATATACTAAATACAAATTTCTATTATATTAAGTATTATTTAAATATTAATTTTAAAGCTATAAAATTAGTATAAGTTATAATCTACTATATAATTAAATTTATAATTTTAATTAAACTAATATATATAATTTTTATCTCTAATATTATACTTATAGAATTTATATTTATTAGTTTAAATTATATTATTTAGTTAGTTAGCATACTTAAAAAGTATACTTTTAGCTTATACTAATTACTTTTTCTAAACAATCTTAGTTATATACTATTTTACAAAGCTTAAAAACTATCTAATTTTATTTATACTTAAAAATTTATAAAGAAATAAAAGTATAACTTTATAGGTTGTATACTTCTAAAAGTAGCTTTAAATATTTAAAATTATATTTAAACTAAACTAATTAAGCTAATATTTTAGTTATTTTAAATTTGAGATAGTATTATAATTTTATAGTTTACCTAAACTAGTT
Organism: Capillidium rhysosporum; assembly: GCA_037055185.1. Classification (NCBI taxonomy): domain Eukaryota; kingdom Fungi; phylum Entomophthoromycota; class Entomophthoromycetes; order Entomophthorales; family Capillidiaceae; genus Capillidium; species Capillidium rhysosporum. The sequence goes on from JAWQFY010001009.1 coordinate 15,124, forward strand.
GCAAATTATAAGTATTTACATTTTTATATTTATTTATAGTAAAAGTTAAATATTTATTAGCTTTAACTATATTACTAACAATATAGCCATTTTTTAATATATACTTTATTATAGTAATTTTTATAAATATTAGCTTACTTTTATATTAAAATAAGCTATAAACTTTTACTTTTTTCATAATTGTATACTAAAAATAATGGTTTTTTTGGTATATAAATATATTATTATTATATTAATATTTTATTAAAATTTAAAATATGTTTATAATATTATTATAGTAATATACTCTGGAAAATCATAAATAATAGCTAAAAAATATATGAATTTTGATTGTATTTATATATAATAAATATAAAATATAATATTTTATAATTTATAAAGTAAAAAATTTTATTTTTATTTTATTTTAATATTTAATATATTAAATTTTTTAAAAATTTATATTTTTCTGAAATTTTTTTTAATATTTAAATATATATTAATACACTTACAGATATTAGTGAGCACTTGCTAACCAAACTTTTTTAATAATTTTTAATAATTTTATAAATACAAAGTAAAAATTTTTAATTTTATTTAGTATAATAAACAATAAATTAGTACTAAATACTTTTAAAATTTTAAAAATTTTTACTTTATATTTATAAATTTATTAAA
>JAWQFY010001010.1:0-15756 GCA_037055185.1 Capillidium rhysosporum
GAGTCTAGTATAGCCGCAAGCGCTAAACAACAAAGAACTTTACCTTGTCAACGTACAACTAATCACAACTACCGTTGACCCAAATTTCTGTAGAAACACGCCAAACTTACCGAATTGCTCATGAAGCTGACATCGCCACACCATGGTAAAACATTCTTATTTGTTTCTTATTTTTGTTTTATTTTTATTTCTCTGTTTTGTTGGAGACGTAGAGGCCGTTCAAAATCGTGGATGCCCTTGTCTCCTCGCTCAAATCCTATACGTTGGATTTAGTTGCCTCTTTGCTACCGGTTGGTTTGCAGTCATCGCGGCTGTCGCTACCTGTAACCTGGACTACATACAAACGCATGTCAATTTTGTCACCAAATCTCTGCCAATCTCACTTGCCCACATTGCTTACTGGGTATTCATGTTTGTCGCTTCTATGATCGACAATGAAGTCAATCTCACTCCGTCGCCATTTACTAACTTTTTTGTACGAATGCTCATATTTGTCGCCACCTCTGCATTGTGGTATTTTGTACTGCACAATATAAAGATTGCCACTAGTGTCACACCAAAGACCGGATGTCACATAATAACGGAACCCACATCTTGGTTGTCAATGCTCACTCGAGCAAACGCAACCCGCGAGCTGTACAGGTGTATATCCAACCATGACGCCCCCGCCGCACCTAACCTTCCAACCATCGCAACAATTGTACAAGCCGGTTTAACCGCCTGGACTGCCCTACGTGTCTTCTAAGGACTACTTAACTGGTTGACACAACATTACCTCGACCCCATCCCCGCAAGTATTGCTAATATGACGAGTAGTACCGCGCAACAACAGCAACAAACGCCGCAAAGCATACACGTTGCCAGCTCGTTTCACATCCTGCCTTTGCTATCCCCGGAGCTCATCCAAAAAACGTATAGCAGAATTTCACGCCTCGAACTGGACTTACACCTCACCAGAAGACAAAACGCAATGGTATCCAACGAGGAACGCATCTCCAGAACCATAAATGCCTTGCCCAACCCGCTACGCACCTACATAACTGACAAAGTTCTCAGGGAACCGTCCCTTACCGACTTGTACCCCGTTTTCAGGGATTACCTTGAAGCTCTGCTTGATCCTTTAACTCCGCTGTTAGAAAACCTGAACCGCCTTCTTGATCTCCGTCAAGGCACCGGAACCATACACTCATTCTCAGAATGCTTCCAAAACCTTGCAAACACGTTAACACAGCTGCCCAACAATATACTGTAGGCGATTTACCAGAATGGCCTCAACAAGCAGGTAAGAACTGCCATAGTTAGTAGGAGTCAGCCCAGACGCTACCAAGCCCTCGTCACCATGTTGTTGGAAATCGGTAACCAACTAGACAATAGAATCAGTTGACCCGACCAAGCAACTTTGCCCCACTCATCGCCAACAATATTTCACGTAGACTCCTCCCCCAAAATCAAGCTCGCACCTCACCTAACTGCACAATTGATTGCTAACTAAGGAATACTCCCCCACCCGAACTACAACCTTGCCGAAGAAGCCAGAGAGAACAATTGCCGCAACGACCGCCGCCACTCAGGACGTGGTAACCAACGTCCAAACATTGAGTGCTATAACTGTAAGGGCATTGGCCACATCAGCCAAAATTGCCCCCGCCCTATGACTACCAAAACTTGCATTTGTATCGGCTTACCTTGCCAGACCTGTAGAGGCCGAGGCCATGACAAAACAACCTGCTCACAACCTCCCAACCGAGGATACGACCGATATGTACCCAACTATCAGGAGGACCGCTCACAAAGCTGACATTGCCACGCCATGGTAAGACATTCTTATCTGTTTCTCGTTTTTGTTTTATTTTTATTTCTCTGTTTTGTTAGAGACATGGAGGCTATTCAAAATTGCGGATGCCCTTGTCTCCTTGCTCAAATCCTATATGTTGGATTTAGTCGCCTCTTTGCTACCGGTTAGTTTGCGGTCATCGCGGCCGTCGCTACCCGTAACCTAGACTACATACAAACATATGTTGATTTCGTCACCAAATCTCCGCCAATCTTGCTTGCCTACATCGCTTACTGGGTATTCACGTTTGTCGCTTCTATGATCGACAATGAAGTCGATCTCACTCCGTCGCCATTTACTAACTTCTTTGTACGAATGCTCATATTTGTCACCACCTCTGCATTGTGGTATTTTGTACCGCACAATGTAAAGATTGCCACTAGTGTCACACCAAAGACCAGATGTCACATAAGCTATAATAGATTTTACTTTTAATTATAAAATTTTATACTAAGTTATACTTATTAAATGTATAATTATAAATTAGTTTAAGCTAAATAATAATTTAATATTTACTATATCATTAAATAACAATATATTAAATTTTAAAAAGGTAGATTTAATAAAGATTTTTTAAATAAGCTAAGTAATAAGCTTATAATATTATAGCTTTAATAAAAAAATTATTATTACTATTATATATTAAGTTTAGTTAGCTATTTAGCTTAAATATTAGCTATATTTTATTAAATAACTTTACTAATTATATTTAGTATTTTATAATTTTTATTAAGTAGATTATTAATACTTTAAAGTATTAATATATATTTACTAAGCCAATATATAATAAAATAGATTTAGCTTTAATTTTTTTCAATTATTACTATATATTTTTGTATTATTAAAATAACAAATATAATAATTAATAATTTTATTTTTATTTAATAAACTTATTTACATAATATATTATCTTATTTAATAAAAGCAATTTAGCAAACATTTAATATATATTAAAAATATAGTTATTAAATTAGTATAATTATTTTAAGTAAAAAAAAACTATAAATTTATTTTAAAGTTCACCTTTTTAATAAAGCTAAGTTTTATTTTTCAAAACTGCTTATTTATTTAAAAATGCAAAAAAATAGTAATTTTATTTTATATTATTTACTTATATAAATTTTTATCTTAAAATATCTAAAACTCTAAAATGTTATTTTCTAATTAAAATTATTTTAGTAAGCTTTAAAGTTTTAAATTTAATTTTTTAAAATTTAAATATAAAGTAATTACTTACAAATTACTGATTTTTTAATTAATATTTTTTAATATAATCATTAGTAAATTTTATTATAAAGGTCAAAGGTCTAATTGCTTTTTCTATTAATATAATTTACAAAAGTGACTAACTCAAAGACATTATAATTAAAAATGTTGATAAACTATTATTTGTACTTTTGACATTTATTTTTTATTAAATTTTAGCTTTGAAATAAGAGTATTATAGTATATAAAAGATATAATAAAATTTTAAATAAAGTAAAAATATAAATAATATACAATATATCAAGCTTTTATATATAAAAAAGTAATATTAAAGTATTTAAATTGAATATTAGGAAATATTACTTTAGTTATATATATATATTTATAATGCATTATCTAAAAACAGTTTTTTTATATACTTTTTGTTAAAAGTTATCAACTCTGCATTTTATAGGCATACTTATATAACCAAATACTACCAACTTTACTTTAAAATTTTTACTTGTTCAGCATATACTTATCTATGTTTATATGGTTTGTAAATAATGAGTTTAACTTTTGTGTCTACCTCTACTCTAAGAAATTAGCATTTAATATGTTTGACTAAAAGCGAAAAAAAATCATCACAAAGTATTAAAATTAGTAACTATTTATATAATACAATTTATTAGCCCAAACATCTGAATTTAATACTATTGCAGTTATTCTCGCCCTCTTGGCCTAATGGATAAGGCATTAGACTTCTAATCTGAGGATTGCGGGTTCGAGTCCCGCAGGGGGTTTAATTTTTATAAAGTTTAAATGTGTACCCTTATGAAGCCAAGTAGTTGAATAATCTTTGTTATTCATTTTTAGACTATTTAAGTACTTCACTTTTGCTTCGTTGCTGTACTTTTTCAAAACGTTAAGACTTGAAACTATATCATTTATAAAAAATCAATTTATTACTTTACCTTATTCAACCTACAAACCACCATTTTTCAATATTGAAATGACGTCAACTTAACTTTTGGTATTCAAAAATGTTAAGAAAATTAAGTTTTGTTTTAAAATTTTATTAAGTTAAGTAGAGTTTTAGAAAGTAGGTAAAAAAGCTGAGTTTAATTTCATAAGGATCCAACAACAGCAACAAACTATCGAATCAGATAACTAAATCGAACCCATCAAGTAAAAAAAATAAAATTTCAAATATACCAAAAAAAAATTTAGCATATTAAGTTATATTTTAATTTATTAGATGTAGATATATTATCTCCTTTTACAAATATCTACTAATTAATACTAGTACTGATTATCTACAGTTAGAATCTTTTAAAAAAATCAGCATAGTAGAGCAAAATATCTGTTAGTACGAAATTTATTAATTTTGAATGGGTTTGAGAGCAACTACGTTAGTTTAGAACAAGCCATTTAAACCAATGAATTTCCCGATTTGGGCATCTAAAAATCTATTGTAATCCGAATAATACTTTATATAAAAAAATAAACAAATGATAAATTATTTTATAGATGGGATATATTTTTTCGAATCCGGTTTAATAGATTAAGCTTTAGCTAATGCTATCGACAGTTTAGTTATAAAATATTATCTTTTATAGAACAGTTGGAGTTAAAGTTACATAATAGTAAGTTAAGTTTAAATCAATTTTGCTATATTTTTTTACCTACTTTAAATACGTTTAAATCTTTAAACGATTTGATAGATCTGTTCGATTTAGAAAATGTGACTAAATTTCTTTAAGGTGATTCAGCCTTAGATTTAATTTATTATGCTTTAAGCTTGAACAGTGGATAAAAACATTTATATTTTGTAAATTTTGAGGATTTTATTACTTTTACTACATCTTTTAACATAATTTCCCAAATTTAATTTATTAATTAAAAAAATGAGGATCCAGAGATAAGTCGCCTCCACTTGCCTCTGATGAAGCAGCCTACAATCCTATTCTAAGTTAATTATTGAATTGGATTCATCAAAACGAGATAGTAGATCCTTATCAGAAGGACTTCAACAAACTAATTTTGGAGGCCAATTTCATTGAAAAGTATTGGTAAAAACGGTACATTCTATGTACCGGTATGATACCTAGGTTCTTGACGAGTTAGTTAAACAAGATGCTTAATGTTGGTAATTATTGGAACATGTTGAAGGGGTGTAACACTTTAGTTAGCCTATCGATAAACAACTATATCAAACGATACCAGCCTTGCCGTTTATAATATTCAGAGGAAAGGTAAGTAAAAAATTTTTTTGGGATATTTTGAATACTTATTTGAAGGTAATTGATGCTGTCTATATTAACATTAACCGTTCATTATTAGTCTTTTTGTTTAGAGACAAAGCACTACCATCCAAGCTGAAGTATTTTTAAACAAATGTATAGTTTTCTAAATTTACTATTAGTGCTTTGAAACAATATATCTTTACTTATTTTCTATGTATGACTGAGAAGGAGTTAATGAACCAGGTTACCGTTATCGAATTACAGCCATTGTTGGAACTCACTTTATACAATCCGGTTAGTGTAACCTAATACGATCCTGATAAGGATTATGTTTCAGTTACATTGAAGCATCTGCTGCTGGTGTACTGCATCCGTAGGATTGTGGCTACTGAGAGTATCCACATCGTCAACACTCATCAACCCGACATGGAGGACAACTTGTAGTCGGAAAAGATGTTTGAGAGCATAATAGAAGACTCCCCTGCCAAATTTCAGTTTATTGATACTATTTAACAGAAAATGTAAGTATTAATTTTATTGTAGGTGTGAACACAATGGGGATAAACTTTCGTACTTAATCCCCTACTCGTTGGCGATTAGCCGTAAACTTTTGACCAGGTACCAGCTCATCATTAGGATACTGCTTCTCAATACCGAAAGGCAGTAGTTGTAGAAAACCAAACTTGACCGTATCTCTTGATATACATCCAACTCCAGTCTCCATAAGCCTAATCTGTAGTTCGACGGACTACAGTCCAGTTCCAACTTTAGCAGTAATCTGTGGTACGATAACGTATGTCGTCTATTCCACGCTATATTAAAATTAGTATAAGTTATCTATTGTTACGTCTTGGTCGAAGTACTCAAGCCGAACTGATCACTCCTCCATACCAAACTCAGTTTGGTGGAAATGGTCAACCTGGTCTTTAAAGTTCTCGTCAACTTTATGGATACCTGCTTCAAAGCCGCCATGCTTACCGACTTCAAGCTGGTTGAGGTAAATTAACTTTTTTTGTGCTTTTTAAAAAATGTTTGTTTAAATTTACCATAAATTGATAATAATACATGAAGAATTGACTGTGATTATTAGTATTAGTCGTCATATCGAAAAAATAGTAGAGTTGGTCAATCAACTCGAAGTTAACTTACATTGTAATGTTCAAAGCTCTACAGTTCTACAGAGCTGTGTATTGTTCCATTTACCCCAGCTTAGCTACTAAAACTTATTCCAATGGTTGCAATACCTGAAATTTAAAACAAAACCTTTTTTCTATATTACTTTTATATTTTATTGTTCTAGTTGGAAAAGTTGGTAAATATTGTTGATTTCCTGACTTTCGTTTATTCTACTGTATTGGACTTTTAAAATTACAGTGTAAATATTTATTTATTTATAATCTATTGTTCCGGTTTAAAGCTAGCTAGATAAGCATCCCAACCAGCTCTTCTATACAGAGCAGCTTCTACTTCCGGATCCTCTGAATTTAAAATGGATCTGCCGACTATGATGATATCGGAAAGGTTCTGTTGGATAATAAGCTCAGGTACCCTGTACTGCTGACCTAGTCCATCTCCTTTATTTTTTAAACTGATACCGGGAGTCATAGTAATAAAACCTTCTGATTCTTCACCGAATTGTTTGGAACCCATGAACCCAACTACGAAATCTTTATGCTGTCTTGCCATCTCTAAATTACTTTGAGTATAATTACCTACTGCTAGTGATCCAGCTGAAGATAGCTCAGCAAGTAGGAGTAGAGCACGGAATTGGGGCACTATATTAGTATCTGTACCAACCTGCTTCAAACCTTCGATAATACCAGGTCCTGGTACTACGTGACAGTTGGTAAAATCGGACCAACTAGCTATCTTGTATATACCTTGACCGTACTGTTGTTTTACAGTGTTACCTATGTCTGCAAACTTCCTATCTTCGAAGATCATAAAGTTGTGCTCTTTGGCTAAAGCTTGTAAGTTTTCGATAAATTTCCAATCAAAATCTAGCACTATATCAATATGGGTCTATAAAAAAATAAAATAATGTTAATAAATAAATTGTAGTTGGATATATTTTATTGTTTCTTACTTTAACTAAACAGATGTATGGGCCTACTTTATCTAATAAAGCTAAAGCTTCTTCTTTGGAAGTTAAATCTAAAGATAGGCAAAGGTTAGTCTGTTTTGTATAAACTAACTCTAGAAATTGTTTAGCAGTTGAATTTCTCTGTATCTCAGCTTTCTGTTGATAAGTTAAATTTCGGTATGTCATCCTATTATACAATCCAATTCAAAAATAAACATGTAAAAACCAAGTCTTGTATATCAGACATGCCCACCAGAGAAAAATTATATGACGTCAATACCATTCAAACTGTAGAAATTGAAATTAAGCTAGTTCAAGTTGCTTTGTTTTACGAACCAACGAAGTTGTAGATAAGATGACGAGTGAAAGGACCAAGACGGTACCTTCACTAGCTAGTTTTAATAGTAAGCATAAACGTCGGCTTGATGTTAAATTAGGCGATAAGGAAGTATATTATTAACTATCACACTGCTTTGAAATGGTAAAGTAGCTAAATCATGTATTATTTTGAAATTAAGGGTAGAGATTACGGTAAAAATTCTTTATTTAAAAAATATTTTTAATAAATTGGAGGTAGTTAGATTTGGGAATGCACCCAGTTCATGGAGGTATTACCGGGTTACCTTAATTCGATTCTATAGCCTTCAGAAATTGATTTAGTATTGATTAGTCAGTAAACTTATAAATTTATTTCTTTAGATGGATTTTAATCAATATTTTTCATTTAGATAAAGCAATTTCTCTACCTTACTTTATGGAAAAAGTGAAGATGTTATAATTTATAGAATTAAACCTCTTATTTTATAAACATCTTTTGAAAGGCCAATATATATGACTCATCTTACTAAACCGATCTATAAATTGTTTTTAACCGATTACATACGTGTTAGGTAGCTAAAAATTACTAAATTTATGCCAAATTTATAATTTAAACATTTTAGGAGTGGGAGGTATGTTTTTTGACGAATAGGACCTACTCCATTCAAATGAAAAGATAAACGTGATGGATTACCATCAACAGGTAGAGGTGAACAGGATAAAGTTTACTTCTTACAACGCTGTAATGTACTAGGAATAGCCATATTTTTAATCGAAATATGTGATATCAAAGTTCTTAATATTGGGGATTATTCTAGAGAAGTAGATAGATAACTAATGGTAGATGAATGTTCCAATCACATTAACTCTTCGGTACTTATGGTAACCAGGTACACGAGCCTGGAGATAAAATAAAGGCTCGATTCACAGGTAGTGTACATTTCATAGTGACTAAATATGATAAATGTCTAATACTGGTATTCGCGTTGGGTAGAGTTCAGGAACTGTTGTTGATTCCGGATGGGTATTGACAGGCAAGCGTTAACTTTATCGTAAGCTGATTATTTCTAAGTTTCATAGAATAACTTCGAGTTGGACCAAATACTCATCTACTTTGTATCCTCTTTAGCTAAGAAATATATGGCGATATACCAAACTTATATCAATATGATGAACTACCATATCCAACACCAGTTCACGATAAGCAACCCCTTCATCTTCAAGCATATATCCAATCTGAGTCATTTGGATATATTCGATAATTCAGTCCTGCATGATGGTAGCATTCCCTGGTATGCTGCAGAGTGGATTGAGCTGTAAACTATTCGAGAAGTGGTGCTCCGACCCCAAAAAGGGCTTGATTCTGTGCGGGTACTCGGTGGAAGGTACTTTGGCTCAGATCATCCGCACCTCCCCCGAGACGGTAACCAACCTGAACGGAGTTAAGTTACCGGTATGTTTATCGGTGAAGTACGTGTCCTTCTCGGTTCATATTTACTTCTAGCAGAACGCCGAGTTCATTGAGATAACTTCGGCCCTTCATCTGATGCTGGTGCACGGAGAACCCATCCCGATGTCACAACTCCATATCGAATTGATCAAGAAATATCTAGACTCTAAGGGCCTGGCCACCCGCACAAAGATCACCAAGATGATTGAAGCCAACCCGGATACTAACACCGAGATCCAGCCCAACAAATTGATGGCTATACATATCCCATGTAACATCAAGATAGTTCGTTTACACTTTAAGTTGGAGAAGATGACTAAACTTATGGGTAGATTGACCGAGGAATCCAGTTTGGAGCCGAATAGTTTAATTCAGGACTTACTGGTAAGTAAAGAAGCCATCTACATCATACTCCACTCCAACGACCTACTTGACTTAACTGAGTTGGAGACTGCCAGTTTCGTGCAGACCCAGATCATACCTTTTCCCGCTAAGTTCTTGTTGCTACAAAAAGGGTTGGTGCAGATGCTAGACCGCAACGCAGTGGAAATTACCGAAGCTGGATTAGAAGTGATGAAGGTCGTCACCATTCAAGATTTTACGCTTAATTTAATTGACTCCAAAACACTCATCCATAAGTTGGAGCAGTCCAACAGTCCTGACTCTACCAAGAAACAACAGGTAGTTTTAGAGTGGTTGAATAGTGAGATTAACACTATAGTGGTAGATATACTATTTTTAACCTATTCGCTAACTGCCATCAGGATATATAATATTAAACGTGACTATAGTAACGCCGACGACCTCTTATACTTAAGCTCAGGTGCTATTGATATAACCAACGAACCTACCAGCGTCTCATCCCATCCTCAGACCAGTTCAAAGCTATAGTCTTGGAAAAGATGGTTCAGTAATTGAACAGCACTTTCAACATAGCTTAACTAATGGATATCCCTACTAACTTACCCTGCACCGATTCCCAGATGATAAAAATTCGGGAAGATGGTAACGACTTTTTCGTTTATATAAACCAATTCCAACTCAAAGTTTTACTTGACTCCAACGCCAGCAACCTACCCAATATTATTGGACTGGCTGGGTTCAATAAAGAAATTCAATTGAAAATATAAAGCTGAATTCTTTAGATTCCGAGAAGAATAGGTGGCAGCAATTGCTTTTTGCTGCGACTGCAACCATTTACACTATTACCGATCAATTTAGGATCGTAAAAGAGAAAAGTTCAGGAACTACCAACAAAATTTTAAATGAGAGTAATATTACTGTTAATGAGGTTAAGGAAGAGGATACTAACGACATAGAGAATACTACGACTAAAACTGTAAAGGATCCTAAAGTTGAACAACTTAAGAAATTTTTATGAAGGCTAATCTCTTATCTAGATAAATCGAAGTCAAATCTGCTAAGAAGCTAACATTTAGCAATATATGGTTGATTGTTATTTATTATTATGGAGTTAGTAATATGAGTTTGTAACAAATGTACGAGTGCTTCAAAGGTATTTTTTTAGATTTGAGTTAGTTGTTATAAATAAAAATAGGTATGTTTTGTTTTGAAGAGTTTTAGTTAACAATCTTGAATACAGTTTTAATGTTTATAAAGTTGATTTTCGAGTTTTTAGCTAACAATATAATATAATATCCAAATTTTAATTTTTTAAACTTTCAAGGGATCTATTTTTATTCAGGTGCTAAGCAGTTTGGTAGCCAATAAGTTGGAGGATAAAAACCTCAAGAAGCTAATAGGAAGGAACGAGTTAAACTATAAGAGTGTGTAAAAAGGGATAACTCAAATAGATATAGTTTTAAACACGTTGAATCCAGATGCAGAAGTAGATACTAAAGCACCAGTAATCTGTGGATGCCAATGAACTTCCTTAATATCCTGCTGACCTTGATGAACAAAAAGTAATTGAGGAGGTACTTGATCACCATTGGAAGTGGATAAAATAGCTCCATCGTTTTTGAGGGTAGGATCTTCATCATCCGGTTCAACCGACAGATCCCACAACGAAACTTGATCATCAGCGCCGGCCACCGCTAAAACCGATTCCTCAGTAGAATTCCATTGGATGGAAGTGATAGGAGCAGAGTGCCATTTGAAGTTAGCTACTGGGGTAGGATTCGAGGCGTTGAAATTACGTAAATCCCATACTGCAAATGAACCGTCATCACAACCAGAAGCTAGTAAATAGTTGACTTGATGATTCCAGCTGATAACGTTGACGTCCATATTATGGGCTTGGACCGATAAAGCAGATCTCTTTTTGTTACGTAGATCCCAGACTTTGACGGTACAGTCGGCGGATGCCGACGCGAACACGTTCTTCTCGGAAGGCGACCACTGCAGATCTTCGACAGATGATTGATGCCCGGTGAAGGGCACTCGATCCGGTTTGAAATTACTTCCATCTAAAGTGGTCAAATAAATCTGCTTGCTACAGTCACCGGTCAACAACCTGCAACACAAAAATATTTAAATTTGAGATTCTACCGATTTGGATAAGTTACCTTCCTGGGTTTAGTTTACTCCAATCCATAGCGAACCCTTCGTCGGCATGCGAATGTATAGTGAATACGGGCTCGGTAGCTTTGGATGCAATGGCATGTCCGGGGTTATCCAAGGAAGTGAGTTGGGGCATCAAATCGTATATGTGTACCTTACCGGTTTCACTCCAAGTTGCAGCTAAATTTACGTTGGGTTGGGAGTGGACCTAAAGTATCAAAATATATTCATAAATAAACCAAGCTAAGTATACGTATATAATACTTACACGTATTCTATTAACACCACCTAAATGTTTTAATGACCTATGCTCTAATATAGGATCCATATCTAAATTAGCTTCATCTTCATCGTCGGAAGCTGCATCAGGTTCTAAATTTTTTGTTTATTAGTATTGAAAAAAAAGTAAATTTAAAAATTAAGGTTACCATCGTCGTCATATTTGGTTTTACAAAGTTTCGATAATTTCATAACAGTAATCTCGTTATTGGAAGGTTTATCAGCTTGTGTACCAGCAGCTAAATACATAGTCATAGGAAACTAGTGAAAATTAAATTTAATCTTAAGTCAATTTGGATTAAAAATTTTACTTTAGTACGATCATTCCCTAGATGATCAGGTATAATATCGAAAGATAGACATGGCCAGTTCATAGACATTTGATGTAACATAACGTAAGCTGAATTATCGACTTGTAACTCTTCACCTTCTTCTAAAGCTTGACCTGGTAAATATACTCGAACATCAGGATCCACTGTCTCCTCATCCTGAATTTCATGAACTTGAAATAATTTAATAAAATTTTATTTATTGGATTTTACCTTCATCCTCGTCACTACCTTCCATTTCGTTATCCTGTTCTACAAAATTTTCTTCCTCCATCTCATCTTCATATGGATCTTCAAATTCTCCCATACCATCACTTCCATGATCCATATTATCGTCTTCCATATGTACTTCATTGTTTTGGCTTATCTTTCTACTGTTGAAATCTTCATTTTCATTTATACGCTTCGACATCTTTTTTTACTAACTTTTCGATATTCAATACGAGTTGGATTTCTGTCGGATCCAAAATTTTGAAAAAAAGTTTAGGAATAAGGTAATTCGCCTATAATATGCAAATTGATTGGTCATTCTATAAAGAACAATTTTCGAAAAAAATTTGGTAGACATCAGGTTTGAATTCGAAAAAAATTAACTGGAAAGCTTAAGAAGGGCTGAATATCTCAGAAAATTAAATGATTGGAACTTAAGTTTTGGTAATAAGTCTAAAGAATACCAGATGTACCAAAGTCTTATTAAAAGGGAACTGCTTACTTAAAATAGGTTAGTAAATTTAAGAGTGTATATAAAATTTCAGATTTTTTAGAACTTTTAAAAATAATATTTAAATATATTTTAAAATAGTAAAAATAAAATATTTTACTTTAGTTTATTCTAATTATATTATTATTTTTTAATAGTATATTAAAGAAATAAAAGTTAGATTTAAGCTTAATAGCTTATAAACTCTTCTTAGTTTTAATATTTAATATTTCTAAGTTTTATTTTTAATAATCCTTAATTTAATAGTTATTTATATAAAGCATAATATATATATATATATTTAGTTAATTTAATATTAAAATAAATAATATTTATTTATTTATTTATTTAAACTTTAATTGAAAACTAGTTAGCATAGTTTATTTATAATTAAAATTAAATAATAATAAAAATAAATATATAAATATAATATATTGACTTGCAGTTAAGCATATAGTTAATAGAATATGTTAAGTATATACTATTATATAATATAGGTAATAATAAGCAGTATATATATTTTATTTATTTATTTTAGCTATTAAAACACATATATTAATGAATAAAGAACTATTATAAATTAGGTTTTAACTATTATAAAAGTTTAAAAAGAAATAAAAAAGTACCAAACTAATTAATAAGAAAAAGCAGTGTATAAAATAAATATATTATTTTTATTTTATTATATCTTATTTTAATTTATTAATTTTATTATATTTTATTATATTTTATTATATTTTATTAGTTTATTGTTAGTTTTATTTTATATTGCCTATTTTTTATACTTACTTAAACTTTTATTTTTAATTTAGCTTTAAAATTAGCTGAAATTACTTTAATAAAATTACTAGCTTAGAATTAGCTATATTAGAAATATAGCTAAGTAAATTATTATTTTTAAAAATAGTAATACTTATATAATAATAACTTTATAATAAACAGTTACTAGTAAAAGTTTAGTAGTTTATTAAAAGCCTTATATTTTAAAGTATATTAATAAAAAAATTTAAATTAAAATAATGAATAGAAAAAGTGTAATAGTTAAATAAATAAAGTATAATAGTTATAATTTTAAAAAAAATTGTAAATAGTGTAGAGCAAATATAAAGTACTTAGAGATTTTAGTAAAGGTATAGAAATATAGTAAAAGCTAAAAATATTTATAGCTAAAATAAGCTATATTAAAAATTACTAAAAAAAATTAATAGTACTATATTAGAAAAAAACTAGTAAAGGGTTAGTAATAGAAAAAAATAGCTATAAAAGCTAATAAAGTAAAAATAAAATATCTAGCAACTTACTAGAAGGCTAAAACAACTATTTAATTAAACTTGATACTTAGGTTATTTTTAAAAACTCTAAAAATATTAAAAAATAACTTTAGTTAATATAATATAATTATAAATATATTAAATTTTAAAGTAATATTATAAAATTTTAGCTATAATATTAAACTTAAATACTATTATTTTAATATTATTTACTTAATTTATTTATAATATAATATATAATTATAAGCTAAATTTTTTTAAAATACTTTATTTTCATTTTAATATTAGATATATTTTAAATTATTACTTTTAATTTAGAATTTTATTAATAGCTATAAAGTTAAATATTAAAGCAGTTTAAAGTAAAAAATTTCAAGTTTAATATCTAATATATATTTAAATAAAATAATTCTTTACAATTATTAAAATTTAAATTAGCATACTAGTTTAAAAGCTTAACTTTAATAAAATAAATATTTTTAGCTATTATTAAATATATAGTTATAAAAACTAAAGTATTATAATTAATAATAAGTAATATTAATATTTTACTTATTATTTATAATATTAGTAATATAAAAATTAAGAAAACTTAAAATTTTAAGCCTAATTTTAAAAAGTTTGCAAAACTTTTTAAAACTAGTATATAAAGACTAAATAGCCTTAAAACTTTTATTTTTTTATTAAGAAATTTAAAAAAATAGATTATTAATAAGTTTTAATTAAATAGTTAAGTTTTATATTAATTTTAGTTTTATATTTTATTAATTAAATATATATATAATTAACTTTAATAATTAATTTTACTTTTTTACTATTACTTTTTTAAAAGATTTTTCTAACTAAATAATTATAATAAAATTATATTAAAATAATAGTTTACTTATAAAAATACTTTGCTATCTAGTAAGCTAAATAGAATAATAATAAGAGTAAAAATATTCTTATTAAAAATATTTATATTAATTATTAATATTTTATATATACTTATTTTAACTTTTTTAGCTATAACTAAAAGTAGAGTTAAAAAAGCTGGATATAATATTGCCTACCTAAAATAATAAGTAATTATATTTAGATTTATTTATAATATTTAACTTATTTAGTAAAGTAAATGCTAAATTAGCTATTTTTTTACTACTTTTTAGTTTTTAAGCTTTTATACTTAATAGCTTTAACTATAAAATAATTTTATTAAAACTTATATTAGTATAGCTTTATATAAGCTTTTTTTTAATATTTAATTTATTTTTTTCTAATTTTTATATTAAAAACTCTATTTAGTAATAACTATATTTAGCTTTTTTAGCTTATTACTTTTACTAATCTAATACATTTAAATATAACTAAATTAGTTATTTTTTATTTTATTTTATAGCTTTATCTTTTTAAAAGTACTATTTTTACTTTTTAAATTAAATTAGCAGCTTAATTATTATTATTTTAAACTTTTTTTACATTTTTTATATTTTTTAATAATTTTATTATTATTATAATTATATTGAGAAATTTAAAAGAAATAAAAATGTTAAAATAAG
>JAWQFY010001011.1:0-15752 GCA_037055185.1 Capillidium rhysosporum
TAGAAGAAAAAAGGTGATAAAATCAAATAAGCTTGGGAAATGAAGGTAAAATGATGAGAATGATCATTAAGTCAGCGACTTATAAAGTCGCTGAGTGACGGAACGTCACATTACTTAGAATTTAAAAGCTATAAAAGTAGTTAAAAATAATTAATTATATTTAAAATAATTAGTTAATATTTATAATTTTTATACTTATAATAATTATAACTATTTTAAAAAATTTAAAGTTAATATATATAGTATACTAAATATATTTAATAAGTTAAAGTTAGCATAAATAAATAACTTAGTTACTACTAATAGCTATATTAAAATATTATATAAATTGTAATATAATTTAAATATATTATAACTTAAGCTGATATATAATATTTTAGTTAATATATTAAACTTAAGTACTTATTGCTTCAATTATATATTGATATTATCTTTCTTATAATTAATATAAAACTAAGTTAAAATGATGTTTTCCTTATTAGAAGTTAAATTGCCAGAATATTTAATAATATTAACTTATTATTAAAACAAATTTTTAATTAGAACTTTCTGATAGTACTGTTGCTAAGTTATTAATGTGATAAATATTATTTTCTAATATAATTTATTAGCTATTTAACCTATTTTAGAGACAATAATTACTTCTATTTTATACAGCCTACTCAACTTTTTTATAAGCAATCAAATAAGTATACTATAAAAGCATCTTTTTTTTACTTTGAATAAAAACTTTTATATATCTTATTTTTATATCACTATATTAATATCTTTGAGATTTTAAAGTATAATCAAGCTAAGGCACTTAGCCCTAACTAGACTAAATAGTAAAATCTTTATACCACCTTTAAAATAAGCCTACTAATTACTATAATACTTATTTATTTTAATTAGACTTTATAAAAATATCCAAGGTGCTTGCCTTTTATCCAAGTTTTAATCAACTAAGTTACTGCTATTTAAATAGCTACTTAGTAAAATCTTAATATAAATACTATATTTTATTTATTAAAAAATAAAAACTATACTTAATTATATTATTCTAATATATAATAAAGTATTATTTTATAAAGCTACCTTTACTAATATATATCTAAAAAGAAAAAATTAATATTTTTAAATAGCTATCTTATTTATTTAATCTTAATTTTATTAAAAACATTTAGGCTTTAATTTAGTAAAATTTAGATAAATATACTAAACTTCTAAATACTTTAAAGTTTTTATAGTAAAAAAGTTTAACTTTTTTTAATATTAATATTGAGTTTATTTATTTAAAAAAGATTAATAAAATTTGTTATTTATAAAATTTTAAATAACTATTAATAAGCTATTAATTCTTAATTTATTTTTGCTATATAGTTAAATATTTTTAATTTTAAAAATAAAACTTTATAAAAAATTTATTTAAAGTACTTAATAATTAAATAAAATTAAGATTTTAATAAATTTATAAATACTTAGCAAAAAAAATTAAAATTTTAGTAGTATTTAATACTAGTTTATTATTTATTATAATAAATAAAAATAAAAAATTAATAAATATTATTAAAAAAGTTTGGTTAGTAAATGCTTGCAAATATTTATATATATATAAAAGGTTATAAAATAATAATAAAAGTTAAAAAATAAGATATTTGTATAATTAATATAAAAATATAATTTAGTTTTTATTTATTTTTAGCTACTTACTTTTAAATTAAACTTAGCTTTTTTTAAACTTTTTTTAAAATTATTTATATAGTTTTAATGATTTAATTTTATAATTAAACTACTAAAAAATTAACTATTTACTTAAGTAAAAACTAAATTTATAATTAAAACAAATAATAATAACTAATTTTTTATCCAAAAAAACTAAAACTAACTAATAAAAAATAAGTATTTATCTAATTACTTAAAATTATAAGTAAAACTAAAAGTAAATATATCTAATAGTAAATAAAAACTATTTAATTACTTTAAAATATAACTAAATTAATTATTAATAATTTATTTTTTTATAATAAAATTTTTTATTTTTAACTTTATTTCTTTTTATTTTTCTTTATTTATAGCTAATTTATTATACTTTTTTTTTATTAGTTTAAATTTATTGCTTTTTTATCTATTATTTTAATATTGTTTTTTTTAATTAGTTTTTTCTTTTTTTTATATTTTATTTTAGTTTTTTATTTTAATTATTAGTTTGTTTTTTATTTCATTTTTAATTTTAGCTATTAATTTTTTTATTTTTATTTTTATTTTTTAACTTTAATTATTTTAGATTTTTTTAGTTTAAAAAAAATATATTTAATTTGCTTAATAAATAATAAATAATAAATGTAATTTTTTTTTAGTATAAGCTAAACTTTTTTATTATTATATTAACTTTTTTTAGCTTTACTTTAAAAAAAACTTTATAATTAGTAAAGTAAATAATTTTATATTAAATATATATAAATTAATTAAACTAAGTTTTTATTTAAATTTATTTATTTTATTTTAATATTTTAAAAATATACTAAAAAAATAATAGAAATTAAGATTTAAAAAAGTTTAATTAAAGTAAAAAATATATATTTAAATAAATCTTTTAGTATAAAATATAGTATATTTATAATTATAGTATAATAAATATACTTTTAAAATATATTTTAATTAGCTAAATTGTTATATTTTTTAAAATTCTATTTTATAAATTATTAACTTTAAGCTAATATTTAATATATATATTATTATATTTTTATATATACTTATAAAATATAAAACTATTATGTTTTTAAAACTTTTAGTAAATTTTATATAATACTGTTTATTTTTTTAAAAATTAGCTATAAAATAACTACTAACTTTTATTAATAATTATTTTTTTTAAATAATATTAATATATATATAAATTTGCAATTATTTTAAAAATAAAAATTTTATAATACTTTTATAGTTAAAAATATTTAACTAATAAAAAATTTTAAAATAAAAATTTTATTAAAAGCTTTATACTACTTTTATAGCTTATAAACTAAGTGTTTATTTATAAATAAATCTTAAAAACTAGAAAAATAAATTATTTTATTATTTTATTTTAGTTTAAATAATTTAAAAATATAATTTCTATTATATTAAGTAGTTATATATAAAAGTAATTTTTATATTATTAAAATACTATCTAATTTTAAAATTATTTAAGTATTTTTAACTTTATTATAATTAAATAACTATATATTTTTTTCTTTATTTTACTTTATTTAATAAAGCTATATACTTTTTTATTAAATATAATAAAGTAAAAAGAATATTTAATAAGACTATACTACTTATATAAAGTAAATTAAGCTAAACATTAGTATTTTAAATTAATTAATTTTATTAGCTATTTTTAAAAAAAAATTAATTAATTTATATTTAAACTATAAACTTTATAAAAAATATTTTAGCTAAAAAAAATAAATTTAAATATTTTTACTACTTATATATATATAAATAGTTTAATTTAATACTTAGTTTATGTAATATTTTATTTATAAAAAAATAAAATATCTTATATGTATAAAAGTACATTTGCAAAAAAAAGTATTAATAAAAGATTAAGTAAGAATTTAATTAAACATTTATATACTTTACTAAATTAATGATTATAAGTAAAAATAATATAAATAGAATATATAATAATAAATAGTTAGCTCCATTTACTTAATAGTAAAAATAATAAAGCTAGGTACATATTATATATAAACTAAATTTCAGTTAATATCTTATAGGTTATTTATTTTTATTTTTATAAAATGTATTTCTTATTTTCATTTTTATTATATATTTTTTCTGGGATTTAAAAATAATTATATAATTTGTACAGCTTAATAATATTTATCTGCTTATTTTTTATTGCAAATAAGTGTTTTTTAAAACTCTTATTTTTGTACTGTAGTTAGCTTAATGATTAGACCTAAAAGTAAAAATAAATAAAAACAAAGGAATGTGAAACTTATTAGTTCAAAAGTTGACATAAGCTTAACTCGAAAAATATAATCCAATACAAAAATATTTTTTACAAAAGTTAACAGGTTGTAGTTTGAAGCTAGGTTACCAACTTTAATTAACAGAAGGAGCATCGACTAGATAGCAAATATCGACTACAAATAAAGATAATATTTATAAATTATGGCTACAGTTGATTATATAACCCCAAATGAAATTACAGCCGATACCATCCATAAAATAACTCGAGAGTTTAACGAGTTTTTAAATGGAGATAATGAGTACTTAAAAGCTATTAGAAAACTTTTAATTAGTGATAATAAACGTCTTGTCATAAATTTAGATAAAATTAGGGAAAAGTTACCTAAACATTTCTTTGGGTAAAAGTTTATTTTTACTTTTTTTTAAATTTATTTTTTGCAGATTGTTGAATCATCCCACTTTATATTATGAAGGATTGTTAGCAGCACTTAAAGATATAGCTAAAAACATTGCTTCCGACCAACATATAACTGTAGTTAAGGAGGAGGATAGGTTTTTCGTTGGTTTAACTGGTAGTTTCGGTAGACATTTAGTTACTCCACGTACTTTGAAAGCTCATTTCTTAAATAACATCGTATGTATCGAAGGCATCGTCTCTCGCTGTAAAGCAACAAAAGAAATATTAATTTATATTGATTTAGTTTATTTTAGGTAGTAATTCACGACCCAAAGTAAGTCGTAGTGTACATTATTGTCAAGAAACGAAGCAGTTTTTATATAAAGATTATAGAGATTCCACCAACGCTACAGCTGAATTACCTGCGACTACATCTACTTACCCAACCGAAGATGAGCACGGTAATCCTTTGATTACTGAATTTGGATTATCAATCTATCGTGACCATCAAACCTTAACTATCCAGGAGATGCCTGAGAAAGCTCCTCCTGGTCAACTTCCCCGTTCCATCGACGTGTTATTGGATGATGATTTGGTCGATAGATGTAAACCTGGTGATCGAGTTCGCATCACCGGTCTATTCAAAAGTTTGGGCTCGAAAATAATGTCCAAAAACTCATCTACCTTCAAGTAACTTAATTTTAAATGCAATTTTTTAATTTTTTGAATGCATTAGAGCAGTTTTGGTAAGTAATAACGTACGCCTAATCGGTACCAAATCTTCGACCTCTGAAATCATTCCATCCACTGTTAATCTAACCGACAAGGACATTAAGAACATCACCGATTTAGCTAAAGCTAAGAGGACTAAAGTAGTTAATTTACTGAGTAAGAGTTTGATGCCATCGATTCACGGTATGGAGTATATCAAATCGGCTATTTTGATGATGCTGTTGGGCGGGTGTGAACGTACTTTACAGAATGGTGGACATATCCGTGGTGATATCAACGTACTGATGGTAGGTGACCCGTCCACAGCCAAGTCGCAGGTATTACGTTACGTTCTGAAGATGGCTAACTTCGCAGTAGCTACTACCGGTAGAGGGTCTTCCGGTGTGGGCTTAACTGCTGCAGTCACCACCGACCAGGATACCGGGGAACGTAGGTTGGAGGCGGGTGCTATGGTATTAGCTGACCGCGGTGTAGTATGCATCGACGAGTTTGACAAGATGTCCGACTCCGATCGGGTAGCCATCCATGAAGTGATGGAGCAGCAGACTGTCACCATTTCCAAAGCCGGAATCCACACCTCTTTGAACGCCAGATGTTCTGTTTTAGCTGCCGCTAACCCCATCTTCGGGCAATACGACGAGTCGAAGGAACCTCATCGTAACATCTCATTACCCGATTCCTTACTCTCCCGTTTCGATTTACTATTTATTGTGTTGGACAAGTCGGACGCCACTAGGGATCGAGAAGTAGCCCAGCATGTACTCACTATGCATAGGTACCGTGATCCTAACCAACCGGAAGCTGATCCCAACACCGCCTTCTCGACGCTACTCCACCAAATGGAGGATCTACGTATCGACGACAGCGCCCGTACTACCCAAGATTTCGATGGAGTAGGTGCCCACGAGCCCAGTTCTGAGATGTATCAAAAGCACCCTGCATCCAGTCTCAACGCAAATCTCTCTTCTAAAGCTGACGGTAGACACAAGGATGATATCTTGACTTCTGGCTTTCTCAAAAAATACATCTTCTACGCCAAGTCTCAGATTCAACCGGTACTTGAACCGGCTACCGCCGACAAGATCTGTCAGTACTACGGTGAACTTAGGGCGTACCAAGATACCAACACAAGAAGACGTACCTTCCCGGTAACTACCCGTACTTTGGAGACCATAATACGTCTCTCAACTGCCCACGCTAAAGCTAGACTTAGTAGCTCAGTTACTTTGGATGATGCCAAAGCTGCCTATGAGCTTCTCAGGTACGCCCTGTTCAAGGAGGTTGACGTCAAGAAGAAGAAGATCAACAAGAAAGTGCGTACTAGTCTAACCCAACAATCCCAACCTACTAATCAAATGGAAGATGACGAAGAAATGGAAGAGGACGATGATGATGAGGAAGAGGAGGAAGAGAGCCAGTTTGTAAATGAGGATGCACCAGCCTCCCCCGAAGCTATCAACAAGTACCCTTTTTTTAGTTTCGTCTAACATTTTTTCCATTCTAGCTCCCAACACGCCTTCGTACCCGGCACCCAACCAGACCTCGAACGTGCTCAATACTTCACTCAACGCCTTTCCGAACTTAACGACCTCAACCCTGGTGATAAGCTTGACTTCAACTATGTACTTTCACAGATAAACAACCTCATAGTAGACCAAGCTATCCCAATGCAAATTTTCGGTCAAGAAGAAGCCCGTGCTATCCTCGACCAGCTTATGAACACTAACATATGTATGATTTCTGGAAATTCTATCTTCATCTTATAAAATGGTAATTGAGCTTTTTTATACTTAATTAAATTTATATAAGGATGCTTTTTAAATTGTTTTACACGATTTGTTTTTTTGGAAATGGAGTTTTTGATTATCTTTATTTTTAAAGAATGACTTACAGTCCGTAGTAATTTTGACTCTTTTAGAAATTTTGGAAAAAGTGCATTTTTTAAAATCAGTAGTTAATCAACTATATCTAAAGTATTTGGCATTTCTCTAAAAGTAAGGATGAAGGTAAATATACAATGTTAACAATATACTAAGTAATAAAAGATAGTTAACAAGTCTACTAATTTAAATAAGCTTAAAACTCTTATGTAGGTGATTTATTACTATGTAGCCTCTTCACTTAAGTTTGATTTTCTACAAATTACTAAATTTTAATTTCTAATTTATTTTTCTAAATATCATCCTCCATTTAAAAAGTTTAAATTTTATTTGTTTGGTTTTTTTACAGTAATTAGTATAACAAATTTATTAATTAAATATAAAGAAAAGAGGAAGAAGGAAAAAAGAAAAGTAGTATATAGTTAAAAATATAATAGAGCAGTATAGTTTATTTTTACAATTTTAGCAATATTTATCTAATCTATTCTTTAATAAGTAGTATATTATATTTGTTTTTTAAAAGTAAAGCTAATAATACTTAAGTACTATAAGCTAGTAAAAGCTTTTAATAAACTAAATATATATATACAAATCTCACTAATAAATTTATAACTATAATTAGCATTTTCTAAAAAAATAACTTAGTTTAAAGAAAAATACTAACTTTAAAATAGTAAAACTATTTAGAATATTTGTTACTTTCTTAATTGAAAATTGCTTAATAATTGAAAAAATTAAATATTTAATAAAATAATTAAATTTATTTATTATTTATATTAGATTATTATTAAATATACTTTAAAATAATAATAAATATATTTTTTATTAGCTTAAGCTAATTAAATTATTATTTATAATAACAAAATTTTAAATTAGCTTTATAAATAATAGTATTTACTTTAATAAATTAAAGTTATATAAACTAACTACTTATACTATTCTTAAACTTATTATTGCTACAATACAAACTTTTATATATATTTAAAATAAAAGCTGACTTTTTTAAAATTAATATAAATTAAAATTAAATATAACTAGTACTAGCTACTATAATACTAATAAAAAATTTTAAAAAAATATTATTAAATTTAAAAATAATAATAAATATATATATATTTAAATAATAGCACTTTTAAATAAAATAGTTTTTTAGTCTATATTTTTAAAAAAGAAAAACTATAAATAAATTAAAAATAAAGTTTTAATATTTTTTATATTTATTTCTATTATTAAATATTATTTTAAATGCAATAGTAATATAAAGCATTTTAGCTTTTTTATTACCTATTTTTACTTTTTAAACAGTTATTTTTTAAAGTTTTTTTTAGCTTTTATTATTTATATTTTTTACTTTTTTTAATACTAGCAGTAATAATAATAGTTTTATTTATTATTAAATTAATTTTTAAAACTTAATATTAAAGCTTAAAGTTATTTTAAATTAAACTAATAACTTTGAAAATTTTAATTTATTTAAACTAATTTTTAAGCTACTTTAAATATATTTATAAAAATTATTAAAGCTAAAATTTAGCTTTTATATAAATTTAGTTTAAAATATTAATTATTTTAGTATTTAGGCATATTTTTAGTATTTTATAGCATTTTTTAGAATTTTACAGTATTTTTTAATTATAATAACCAGAATAATTTTATAAATTATTTAAAGTATTAGATTTTAATATTTTAGTATTATAAGTTATAATAAAATAATTGATATATTACTAAAGTACTTATTAATAACTTAATAAATTAATTATAATATAATTTATAAACTTTTTATTTTCTTTTTTAAAAGTTATAATTTTATTTATATAACTAAAAAAATTATTTATTTTTATTTTATTTATTTTAGTTATTACTTTATAATTATTAATTTTATTTTTTTTTAATTTAAATAATTTATTGCTTTTTTTATAAATTAAGTATATAATTTTAATAAAAAAGGCTAATATCAAATAATAATAATAATATAAATAATATAGTTTATATAATAAGTTTTACTAATAATCTAATATATTTTTAAAATAATAGTTACTATATATTTATTTACTAAATAATTTTTAAAGTAAACTATCTATTATATTACTTAAAACTTATTTAATACTTTTATAAATAAACTTTTTTATATTTTAAATTATTGTTTTTTTAATATATTTTTAAAATTTTAAACTATAATTAAGCTAATATACTTAATTATAGTTTAACTATATATTGAAACTTATATATTTACCTTTTTCTTAAACTTATAATTAACTAAAATGCTTGCTCTTAACTTAAAAGTATAATTAGCTAATATATTTACTTTAAATTTATTTTATTTATTAAATTTAATAATAATATTATAATTATATTTTTAAACTTTTTAAATCTTTAAATATTATTTAATATAATTTTTTTTTAAAAACTATAATTAAATATATTAATAAATAAATTATAAACATTTTATTTAATATTAAAATACTTTAAAACATTTGTAATTTTATGTAATAAAATAAAATTAAGTATTGTAAATAATAATTAAGTTATTTTATAATATAAAATTACTTTATTACCTCTTATTAATTAAAATAAAGTACTTAAGTAGTTATAAAACTATTTTTAAAATTATTTAACTTAATAATAATATAAAATTATTTTTTTAATATTATTTTATTACTTAATTTCTATCTCAATAAATATATTTTTACTTACTGTTATTTATAGCTAATAACTGTTAGTAATTATTAAACCTAATTAATTTTTAAATTATAGTTTAAAGTTATAGACAAATTATTTAAAAAATATATTTAAAAATAGTAAATTAGTTTTAAAGTTAAGTTATAAATTAATAGATAATAGTTATTTAAATATAAACTAAAAAATTATAGTGCTAGTATACTGTAATAATATACTATATTAAAATTAATAAGATCTTTATAAATTTTAATTTAATTCAATTCTAATAATTTAAATAACTTATAACTAAAAAAATTAACAAAAGTAAAGTTGTATTGTATACAGTTTAAAAATAGAATTAAATTCTGATTTAATAATATTTTTTTGATAAGTTTCTATAGTTTTTATTTTTATTTTATAAAGTTTATTAAAAAATTAATTCTATTAAAATTTATTTCAAACTGAATTAATCTATTGAATTTATAGGGTAGGATCGTATACAACGTTTATAAATAGAATAGGAATAATCATTATTAATATAGAATCGATAAATAGATAATTTTATAAAGTTTTTATTTTAAATTATTAATTTTACTTTATTGATATTAAAACAAGTAATTTTATATGTTAATTTTTACTATCCTTTTTTTATTATTAATTTTTTAACGGTTTCTTTTCAATTTTAATTCAATTAATAAAGTAGTATTAGTTTTTATAACAAATTAAAAGTTATGTAGTACAATAAATTTTTTTAAAACTAATTACCTACTTCTAATTAAAAATAAAACTAGTTTAAATTTTAAATTGTTACAATTAATTAATTAAAAATTTTAAATATATTTTAAGTTGTAGTAATTAACTAGTAAATTTTAGTTTTTTAAATTAGTTAGCTTATAAATATAAATTAATCTACTTATTTTTATTTTTATTTTTATTTTATAAGGTAAATAAGTGGATAAAAATTAGAAAGGAGATGTAACTTAATAATTTTTAACAACAACTTTACGTTTAAATAAATTTTTATTTATTAAAGTAATACCCTTTTAAAATTTAGTTGGTTTAAAGGGGCTCTACCCTTAACCTACTAACCACTTAAAACTGTTATTTATCTTATACTTTAATTTAAATAATTAGTAGCGTATCGATTAAATTTATCTAATACACGATTATAAACTTAATCGAAATTTAATCACTACGTAACGAAATGTTAGTATCAAATAATTGTTAAAAGTTGGATTAAGCGATTTTATCACGTAGTAAAGCTGCGTTTATAAATTTAACCTTAAATTTTAAAACTTAGCCAATGATTAATAAAATTAATTTAATTTAACCCTTATTTAAAAAAATTATAGGTAAAATTTTTATCTAAAATAATAATTTATTAACTAAAGGAAATAGTGGTAGTAAATTTAACCATTTAGTTTTATATTTTAATAAATTAGCCTAAAAAAATTGAATATAGTTATATTCATATATATTATTTTAAAATTAAAAATATTATTAATACTGCATAAAAATAATAATAATAATAATGATAATAATAATAATAATAATAATAATAAATTTTAAATAAAATAAAATTATATAAAAATAAAATAAAATATATCAACTTTTTAATATATAATAATATAGTTAAAAAAAAAACCTTTCCATATGAAGGTTAATATCTATAAACATAAAATTCACAAATTAATAGTAGAATTGATGTAGAATGCTAAAATTAACTTAATAATAATAATAATAATCGATTTAGCGTTAAATCAATATATGTACATATTAATTATTTAGTCGAATAACGATAAATAACTAATATAAGCTTGACTAAAATTTTTAAAATAAAAGTCGGTATCCTTAATTATATAACTTTTTTTAAAAGTACAGTTAGTTGCTAATAAAGAATCGTTAATCGAATATCGGTTTTTGAAAGGGGAAATTTTAGGACCAGTAAATGAAATTAAATTTTTAAGGGAAGGTGGAATACGTTGTTTGATTAATAAGTCAACCGTACAAGGATCCAATTTATGACTTGGGAACACTTTAACTAAATAATTTTCATCTCGGTTGTTATCCCAATAAGTTAAATTGTTGGTTTGATACTTTAAAGCGAATTGAATGTTAAATTCCATAAATTGATTAGAGATTAACATAAAGTTAGGTAAATTTAATTGAAATTGAAATAAATCGACATTCTGTTGTAAATTAATATCGAATTGTGATTTAAAATAATTAGCTGAAATATCTTGAAAAGTAGACCATCGATCTAAAGTAATACGAGCTTGTACTTGTTTATGGTAAGCTAGATTTAAAACTTTTATAGTACCGATTAAAGCAGTTTTCGATTCGTTAAGGTGAACAGTTTCAAGACAAACTTTTTGATTTAATAAATAAGTTGAAGTTGTACTTTCTTTTATATTATTAAGTTTAGAAACAACTGGAACAATACCGTTAATTGTATTAGTAGGTAACCTATTATCAAAATATCGAACTGTACATAAATTTTTAGCAAATTGAACTTTTCTTTTAAGTTTAGATTTAGTTGTAGCTGTTGTTGTTGTTGTTGTAGCTTTAAGGTATAAAGTAGGTTCGATATAATTATAATTTTTAGTTTGATAATAGTTTTGGTTGGGTTGAAAGTTTAATATAGTTGGAGTTGGAATTACGCTAAGCATTTTTAAAACTTTTTAGTTTTAAAAAATTATTTTTTAATTACTTCCTTTCCCTTTTATACCAATTTTTTATTATTAAAACATTAGTTAAGGTACTTTAGTGGTAATAAAACTTTATCAATTTAAGAATAATATTGATAAGCGTACTATTACACCATACATTTAATTCGATTCAAAGATAAGGTAAAAAATACTGTTTATTTAAACAACTATTAGGATCGTATTACGAAATTTTTTTAAAATTAATTGGTTAATAATTTAATTTAACCGTGATGTAATCATTCGTTTAATAATTCTAAAAATAGATTAAATTTTCGATTTTATTTTAATTTAGAAATTTATAAAATTCATAAATAAAATTTTACTTTTATTTAACGTTTCATTTTTTTAAAATCAAATTATATAATATAATAAGTAAATAAGTAAGTAAGTTGAATAGTACCGATTTACATTTTAACTAAAAACAATATTTACTTAAATAGATAAATATTAATATCGGTAAACTTTATATTGAGCCTATACTTTAAAACTATTAAAATGAACTGGTACCTTCAATATAAAATTTTTTTAAAGTGAATAGTACCTTCAACTATAATTGAAATTCATTTAGCACACTTTAAAATGATATCATTAAGTATAAGTTGAATTTAAGCGTATTTATCCATATCTCTACTTTAAAAAAGTTAACTAAAGAACTTTCCTTTTTTTTAATTTTTATGTACAGCTGACTAATTATTTATTTATTTACTTATTTAAAATTTATTATCAGTTAACTTTACTAATTAAGTTTTAAAAGTCAGCTGAGTCCGAATTTAAAGTTACCAAATTACACGTCACATTTTATATATTAATTTAGTTTCAAATTTAACGTACCATTTAATTTTACTATAAATATGGAATATATATATGTTAACAAAATAAAATCGGACCATTTACCAATAAATTCATTAAAAGTTACTAAAATTTATATAGAATAAAATAATTTTCAAAATAGAAAGTTGTATAAATACATTTATAAATATACCTGTTTTTATATAAAATTTATATAGAATACTTTTAATATATATATATATATATATATACCTGTTTTATAATTTTTTTTTAAAAACGTTTCAATTCAGAATTCTAATTTTATTAAACGATCCTTCTATTCAAATTATTACTTTTTTGTAATATTAACGCATTTCAAAAAATTATAAAATTTATGAACATTTATAAAGGGGTAGTTATGTTACTTGATAAAGAGTAAAGGTACCGATTTACCGTTAAAGGTAATTTTTATTTAGCAACCCCGATTTACAACTGTTCTAATTCTAGATGGGATATCATCTGGTAGTTCCAATTAGTTTTAATTACAGTAGTTACCAATACGACGTATGGAACTTATTTTCCATAATGAATCGGTGAAAAAAATGTACCTTAGGGGTACAGAAGGGATTACGTTTAACTATTTATGACTTTAGCTCCTAGTTTTTAGAAGGAGTTAGTAATAGTAGATGGACCTATACTTTAGGGGACATTCTAATAGAATTCAATCTAATACGCCACAACCTCTCACGCTGTTAAACTCGTATAGCAACTGGTTGGTACTGAACTTTAGATCACAGTTTTAAATAACAACTTTAGAAAGTTCTAGAACGGTGCTAACTTGGTAACTTACCTGTCGGATAGGACTAATAACAGTTATAATACCAATAGTAAACTTTAAATTGAGTTAGGGAATTAAGGATGAAATAGTTAGGTGTATTAAACAACTAATACTATCAGTTAACTACAAGTAAAGGATACAAGGGTGAAAATTTTATCTAATTTATTTTATAAAGTATAAATCTATACAAAAATTATAGTAAATTATATATATATATTACTTAATAGATTTAAATTTTAAATAACTAGTTTTAAAAATATTATTTTTATTAATTACTACTAACAACTTAATTTTTTTAATTCTTTATTTTTTATATTATAATATATTTTATTAAACTTTTTTTCTTTTTAAAATTTAAATTATATATTTAAATTAATTTTATAAATTTAATTAAACTATTTTTTTCACTTAATTGATTTATAAAAATATATAGCTAATATAGTTTAAATATTTAGATAGGTTATTAAAAATCTTTTAAAAAATAAATTTACTATATTTTTTATCTAGTTTTTTTATTATAAAAGTTTTTAAACTTTTTTATACTATTTTAGTATAGCTATTAGTATATTTACAATTTTTTTAAATAAATTACTTTTTAACTATTACTATTATACTTATAACAGCAGTTTAAAATTATTTTAATTATTATAAAAGTAAAGTACTTTATAACTAATAATTTTTTTTTAATAAATTTAATTAAAATACTTTTAGTAAAATTTTAATTTTATACTGCTTTTTTTATTAAAAAGTTTGTTTAGTTTAAATATATATAAATTTTAACTTTATAATTTACTAACTATTTTAAAGTTTTTATATAAAATTTAGAAAAAAAATAATTTAATTAAATAAATTAAACTATTTATTATTTATATTAAATTAAAAAATAGTAAATTAATTATTATATATAAAGTAAATATTATAAAAAAGTAGTTTGGTTAAATATAAATATAATTTTTTAATGTTTAAATTTTAAATATAAAGCTAATTTAAATTTATTATTATTATATTAAAAAGGATATTATTATTTAAAACTTTAATTATACAATTAAATTAGTAAAATAATAAATAGTACTAATAAAATAAAAGGTTTAAATAATAAAAATAAGTTAATATTATTTATATTTATATAGTGTTATTATTGTAACATCCAGTCTTTAGTATAATACTAGTAGCAATATTTACATTATATGGTACAAAATACTACAATGCAGAGGTAGTAACAAATATAAGCATTTATACAAAAAAATTAGTAAATGGTAATAAAGTAAAATTGATTTCATTATCAACTATAGTAGTAACAAATGTAAATGCCTAGTAAGTAATATGGATAAGCAAAATTGATAGAGATTTAGTAGTAAAATCAATATGCATTTATAAATAATTTAGGTTGTAGATAGTAATAGCTGTAAGAACTGCAAACTATTTAAATAGGCAATTGGCTACTTTCAAAAATAGCTAATTCCTATATAAAAAGCTTAATAAAATTTTAAAAACTTGATATAATTGGGTTTTAACTAAATAAATATATATTATTTATTTAGTATTACGTATATATAAAATTTTAAAACTTTTGGCATGTTTTACCAAAAGTTATATAAAAATTAAAATTTTTATAAGGTAAACAGTACTTTCAAAAGTACTGCACCTCTTTGAAATTTAGATATATCAAAACGTATCTAAAAATTTTATAAATAAAAAAAAAATATTATAATATCTTTAAAGTAGAGTATATTTATATCAAAATATCTTCTTAATGCCTAATTCTATGGCCTTGAGCTTTAACTACTCTATTAAGATGTTCTCTGTAGCTGTCTGTAAGTTTTTTTAAGGTAGCT
>JAWQFY010001012.1:0-15736 GCA_037055185.1 Capillidium rhysosporum
TTTTTAATTTTTTATTTATATTTAAATATATACTACTTTTAATTTTTTAATAAAGTATAGTACTTTTAAAAGTATTATACACTTTTAAAAAAATTTAAAATTTAAATAACTTTTAATATTTAAAACTAAAAGTTAAATAATTTATAAATTTAACTAAATATTTTATAAGTTATATTTTAAATTTCATATATTTTCATCAAGTATTTTCTTTTTTATTATACTTTTAAACTTGAAATTAGCTATTTTCAAAAGTAGTTAATTGCCTATTTAATAAATAATTTATTTTTTTTAAAGTTTTTAAATATATTTTAATATATTTAAATTTTAATTTTAATAATTTTTAAACTAAAAATTTAATAAATATAATAGATTTAGTAAAACTTTAAAAGTAAAATATAAAAATCTTAAAAATAAATTAATTTAAAAGCTAAAAATTTATACTATTAACTTGCTATAATCTATAATATACTTATAAATATTAGAAAATATTTACTAACTAAACTTTATTTTTAAAACTTTAATAAAAGTTTTTACTTTTTTAGAATAACTTATAAATTAATACTAAATACTATATAAATTTTAAAAAATATAGCTAAATATTTATAAATTTAATAAAATATTAAATTAGTTTAATTAGTAAATACTTTAAGTAAACTTTTTTAATAGATTTTTTTTTAATTTTAATTTTAATAAAAATATTTAAGTAATAAGTTAATAAAAGCTAAATAAATATGTTAAATTACTATATACTTTAAAGTTTTATACTAATTTTTTTTAAATTATATATTTTTTATAATATAGTTATTAAGCTTTATTAATAATTTATTTAATATATTAAATTTATTAGTTTTAAAACTATTAACTAAATTTTTAATATATATATTAAGTTTAGTAATTTATACTATTTATATTAAATTTTCTTAAAATAATATTTGATCTAATTTAATATAGTTTTAAAATAAATATAAAAATAAATACTAATATATTTAAAATATTATAATTTAGAAAGCTTAATACAACTTATTATATATTAAATTTTAAATAAATTTTATTAAGCTACTAATACTTATTTTATTTTTGCTATATTGTTAAATAAGTTTAAATTTAAAATTTTTACTAATTAAATAAAAATAATATTTAATAAGTTTGTAAATATTTAGATAGATTTTTTATGTTTTTTGTTTAAAAATTAAACTGAAAAATATTAGTTTTATTTATATAAATATAATAATATTTTTATTCAATTTATTTTAAATAATTTTAAAATTATTTAATTCTAGTTAATATCAAATTTTAATAATAGCATTAATTTTTTTAGTTTTGTTTGTTTACTTTTATTTTATAAAATATAAATAAATATGTATATTATACTAATTTATTATATTATAGTTAAATTTATAAAACTTTAATTTATTTTTAATAAAAATTCACTCTTTATTAAAAAATTAGCTATATTTATATATATATATTTATAAAAAAACCTTTAATTATATATTTTAAATCTAAGTTTATATTTAATAACTAAAATATACAATGTTTTATTTCTATTAATTTATCAATAAAATAGTATACTTATACTTTATATTTATAACAATTATTATTATTATATCAAATAGAACTATAGTTTTATAAACTATTAATAAGTAGATTGCTATTTAATTTATTTGCTAAGCTGTACTTAAAATTTTCTTTATAACTATCTCTATCATCTATATATTGCTATATATAAACTGTTCTTTTAAATTAAATAACTAGTATACTACACTATTAATTTCACTAATTTTATATTTAATTAGAGTATTTATAGTACTTTTTGAAAACTTTTACTACTGCTCAACTATTTTGTCTTCATTATTTTACAATAAGAACTAGTTATATTACTTTTTTTATCCCTTGGAACATTATACCATATAATGCTACTAAGTTATCTAAACTGTCAGCCCAATAAGGTTATTATGTATATATATTTAAATACAATATAAACTTTATATATGTATTTTAAAAATACTAAAATTAAAAATTAAATCAACCATAATTATTGTAACAATAAACCTCACAACTTTCTTTGACAAATCCTTAAAAAGGGTGAAAAATAGACTAATCACTTAAATATATATTTAAATGTTGGTTCTACCTTTAACTAGAGACAATAAAATACCTAAATATTAAATTTAAAATCTAGATGAATTAAGGTTAAAATTAAAGTTATAATTTTGAGTTAGTGCATCGGGCGTACTTTATTGGGAAAGGGTGAGTATAAAGTACTGTAACTAGAAGAGTTGAAGTGCTGGATATTTGTTTTATCCAAGTACGCTTGTTAGTTTTGTATTAAAGGCTGATGTTGGGTAGACGGTTGCGGTGGATAGGCAGGTGTATTAGAACAATAAGATAAAGACTGTTGCTGATGTGACTGCGAATAATTTTATGTCGGTGGTTGAGAAAGTTGCTGCTGTTGATGCTATGAAGGTTGTTGGTGGTAAATCTGAATCGGAATTTGAGTTTAAATTTGGATTTGTTGTTGTAGTAGTTGTTGTAATTCGTTCAATCTATTAGCGTAATAAGCGTTTAGATACGAAGAAAGTATTGTTTCAGTTGAAACTTTTTCCTCCATGTTGTGTTTAAAAGAAAATTTTGAAGGTAAGTTATTTAAAAAAAGTATAAATTAATTAATTATTTTGAATTAATTAAGCATATAAAAATTTTAGATAGTAAATTGAAGTTAAAGGTTTAAATTGATTTGTTATTATAGAAGAGGTGTCTGACCCGTTAAATTGTAAGTTTATCTGGTCTAACTTTAAAGTAAAATGTTCAATACAATTTTTTAATTTTAAAATTTGATCGGATAAATTGATATTATTTTGGTTATTATTATGTTTATCATCTATTTAAAACTTAGTTAATGTTAAAGTTTAAAATTTTAATACGCTGATTTTTACTAAAGTGTACTTTATATCACTATCGTCAACTATATCGACTAAATCATTATCTAATTAATTGAAAAATAGTAAATATTAATTTAATAAAAATTAATAATTATTTTCATCTTTATACTTTAAAATCAAATTTAAATTTAAATAATTTAATAATGAATATAACTAGTTAAAATATAATAATTAAATGTTAGTATTAAAAATTATATTTAAATATTGATTAATTTATTCCTAATAATGCATAAATAATTTATAAAGAATCTACGTTTAGTATTATTAAAAGTATTTGTAAAATATAAATTAATATAGCTTTAAAATAACAAATACATTTGAATTTGATAAATTTTTTTAATTAAGTTAACTTCCTATCAAAATTATTCCTATTATTTTATTTAAATTAGTATTCGTACTTGTATTTATTTAGATTTGAACTTCGTGTTTTTATAAAATAAAAATTCAGTAAACTAAAAATTTAATTGCTGATCGAATTCTACTAACTTTAAAGCTAAACAAAACTAAATATAACAGAATTATTAAAAGAAAAAGTTTATTACATAAAAATAAGCATAAAAAATCGGATAATAAGAAACTCATTTAGGTAGGACGTTGGTGTGTCTGTTATCCTCATCCTTAAGTTTAGGTAGTGGAATATGGTTGGTAGTAAAATCAAATACGGATGTATAAACCATCCTATAAGCTAATAAGGCATAGATGGTACCGATAACAAACCCAGCGAATATATCGTACCAATGGTGAGTATAATCGAGAAGTCTAGTTAATGAGAAGATACTGGCTAAGAGAGTAGGGAAAGTGATTAAAATCAATTTTATATAGCTACCTTGCCTCCTACCAAATAACTTCAATTTACCGTTTAAGTATAGAGTTAAGAAAAATAATCCAGCGAAAGCGGCATTAGAATGACCTGAAGGGAACGACTGTAAAGCATCCGAAACTAAAGCGAAATCACCGGTACATATACTACGGTCGAAGAATTGTCTACTATACCCTTGACCTTTACCAACTACGTCATTTAGGTTTTCAAGGTTAGGTTTACACATTTCTAAGAAGAAAGGTCTGGTACCACCTATTAACCATTTGATAGTAACTTGAAAGAAGGAAGAACCAGCTAAACTGAATAACAATCCCATCAACCCAGCCATAAAATCTTGAGGATCCTTGCGAATTACATAGTATACGATGAATACCAGTAAATTAAATATTACTGAAGTTAAAGCACTTAACCATAAAGGAATAATTTCATCCTTTATTGGGTACGAAAGGTCTTGTTCGTAACTGTTACTTTGGTTTATATTCGATACTGTAGCGTTTAAATTATCATTACTATTTAACGAATTAGGTATAGGTGATATAGGAAATAATCGAGTTGCTGCAGGTGGTAGTTTATAAAATACTATCGAAAGTATACCTATAACTATTAAAAATAAATAATCTTGCCAGTATGCCTTCAGCAATTTTATCCATATCTGCTTTTTCGAATGTTTAGTTGTATTGGTATTTAAACTAGCCTCCGTCTCGAAGTTATTACCGTGTCGAGTTGGACTTTCGGGATCCATAGTGTATCTAGTTTCGTTAGTCGTCGAATCCATTATATAAAAATGTTCAACTAAAGTATATAACTAATTTTAAAAGTTAGGATCAACTACTTATATACAAAAATCTTCGATATAATTTCCTTGATCGTAACTTTATTTAGATTTTTAAAGTTTGTTTTTTATGCAAAATTTCCGGTTCATAATGACGATAATTTGACTTAAAATTTAAATTTAATGTCATTATGATTAATTATAAAATATGCTAAAAAAATGTGTAAAATTACCTATTTCTATAAATTTTTTCAAATCTACTAACTACAAAATTTAAAAAACTTTTATTAATAGAAAAAATGGATTAAAGAAGCGTAGATTGGTTTGGGAATGTTTGAGAGTTTTATTTAGTTTTATATCTGGTTTTTTATAAGTTTAGCCTTTAAGAGGTAATATGTTTCGAAAGTAATATAGATTTTTCTTATAAACAATCAGTTTTTTCAAAATTTATTTTTAAATACTGAAAGTTTATTTAAAGTTAAAAAAATAGTTGAAAATATTAAGATTTATATAAGTTACTTTTAATATCTCATATTTAATATAAATATTTAAATTTTAAAATTAAGTAAAATTGGTAAATAAATGTTAGTTTAAAATAAATCTTTTATATATATATATATGCAAAAATTAAAATTGTTTATAATCCTATTAGTATAAAAAAGTAACATTCTAAATGTGTTGGTTTAACTAATTAATATATTAAAAAGGGTTGTAATTATTTTAATTATAGTATAATAATTTATTTTTTATATTTAAAATTTTAATATTAAAATCAACTTTTATTTAGCTAATAATTTCTATTATAATAATTATATAGTTTTGGATAAATTTATATATAAGCTATAAATTATTATTTTTTTACTTTATATATTTATATATATTAGTAATGCTATTTAAATAGTTTTAAAATATAACAAAATATATAATTTTTATAATAAATTTTATATAAAATTATACAAATAGTACTTATATCTATTACTTTTTCAATATTTGCAAAACTATATTTAATATATTTTTAATATAGCATTTTATATATTAAAAATTTTAAGTTTTTAGTAGTAATAATAAATATTTTTTAAAGAATTAATATATTATTTTTACTAAATTAATTTATTATATTTATTATTAAATATATTAATTAAAAAAAAGTAAAGTTAATAATATAAAATAGATAATATGTATATTAAAATTAATTATATTTTTTATTTATTTATACTTTACAATTTATAGTTTTTTATTTTTATTTATTTACTTTATTGTAACTAGCTTTTTAAACTACTATTTTTTATTTATACTAGCTTATTATATTATATAAAGTAAATAAACTTATTTTAATTAATTTTTAGTTATATTTAATTATAGCTTATTTTATATTATTTTAAATTTATAAATAGTTAAGCTTAAACTATATACTAATTTTATAAATTTAAATAAAAATATTACTTTTTTTCATATTTTTTTACAATTTATAAAAATATAAATAAGCTTATATATTTTTTAATAGCTAAGCTATTATAAATTTAACTTAATTTAATAAATAGAATTTTTAAATTTTTATTTTTATTTTTTATTTTTACTTTAAATATTTTATATTTTTATATTAAAATAAATAACTTTATAATAGCTATAGTTTTAATAAAATTAATAATTTAAAATTGCTATAATCATTTAATATAATTTTATATATTAATAATATTCTTTTTTTCTACTATATAAAAAAAATATTTTATTTTTATAAATGTTTTTTTTAAATATTTTTTAAATATTTTTACTTAAATTAAGGATTAAATTATATATAGTTTTACTTTATAAAACTAGGCTTATTAAAAAGAAACTACTAGTATTATATTTTTCTTAATTATTATAAAAGTAAAAAAAATGTTAGCATTATTATATAATAATAAATTTTTATTAAAATTACTTTATAATTTTTTATATATTTAAAATAAAACTTTAAAGCTATTTTATTAATATAAGTTATAATTTGCTATATAGCTAATATTTATAATTTATAAAAATACTATACTTATTAAACTTGTATTTATTTATATAGCTAAGCTATATAAATTTATATATAATTATTTAAATAGTTAATATATTTTATAAATTTAATATTATTTAAAAAGTATATTTTTAAACTATTTTATATTTTTATTAAAATAATTTTAATAATTTTTATAATTATTAGTTTAATTTTCTACTAATATATTTATATAATAAGTATAATAAA
The DNA here is from genome assembly GCA_037055185.1 of Capillidium rhysosporum. NCBI lineage: Eukaryota > Fungi > Entomophthoromycota > Entomophthoromycetes > Entomophthorales > Capillidiaceae > Capillidium > Capillidium rhysosporum. Next base: position 6,765 of record JAWQFY010001012.1, read on the forward strand.
AGCTAGTTTAAAATATATTTTTTAAATATATATAATAAAAATTTTAGTTTTTTTAGTATATAAATATAGTAATACTATATTAATATTTTATCAAAATTTTAGTATATATTTATAATTTAGTTATAATAATATACTATAAAAAATTATAAATGATAGCTAAAAAATGTAAGTATTTTAATCATTATATAAAATAAAAAGTTTTAAAATTTAAAAAAAAAATTACTATAAAGTAATAAATATACTTTTAAAGTAATTAGCTATTATATAACTAGTTTATTTTTTAACATTATTTTTTAAATACTTTTTAATAAAGTATATTAAATATTCTTAAATTTTATTATATTATTAATAATAATAAAATTAATTTAAAAATATAAAAATGCTATACTTTAAAGTAATAAAAATATATTATTAATTAATAAAATATTTTAATAAATTATTTATAAATTTTTAATATATATAGCTATATTTACAGATTTATATATATTTTTAAAATTAGATAAAGTTAAAAAAATTAATAACTTTATTTATATTTATTAATTTTTACTTAGTTAATTATAAAAAGTAGATTAGCATTTAAAAATTATGCCTAATTTTGCTAATTTATAATAAGCTAAAAAATGTATATTACTAATTATAAAATTAAACTATAAATATTTATATGCAATTGGAATTCAACTGTAGTTATATAGCTTTAATTACTAGTTAAATTCAGTTAAAATAGAATGTATCTATAACTAATAAGCTTCAAGCTATCTAGTTAATATATTTAGATTTTTAAAATAATAAGTATATATAAAATGTAAATAATTAGGTATAATTAAGTAAGTAATAGCTCTTAACTATTACACTTATTAAAGTATATTGTATAAAAACTCTAAAAACAACTAAGCATTTTAAGTGAGTCATATTAATATATATAAATAGTTATTTAAGAAAATATAACTAAATTTATTGAAAAACTAAAATTTTACTAAATTATAGATATAGAATTTCAAAATTATCAAAACAACTAAATAAAAAAAGGATAGCCAGTAAACTTTAATTTATTAAATTAATTAATTGAAAATGTAAAGTTGCTAACTTACTTCCAAATCTAGGCAAATTTAAAAGTGAGTTGTATTAGGTACCAAAGCAGCTTCCCATATAGCTATTTCTTTTATGCTTGTTTATAAGGTGTATCCTTATTAAAATGTAGTATAATATTGCTCAATCATTTCTGAAATAGCTAAAAGGATATTGTAGCTGATACCATCTAATTAAGTAGTATTTCTAATTTTAATAAATTGTTGAATAATATACGATACTATATTATAATTAAATAAAAATTTTAAACCCCACTAATCTAAGCATAATGAAGGTGTTCAATCCATTACTCTACAACTAAAAATACGAAAACAGGTATCAAAATAAAGCACGTATATACATAATTTAAAGTAGTTTGTAGCCCACTAAAAATTTAACCGAAAGCTTAAAGTAAATCTGTAAACTTAGCCTACTGGCTATCAGATATCAACATAAATTGCCATTACATAGGTTCACTAGAATTCACAACACAGTATCAATACGTTCTAGGAAGCAGGTGTGGGACAAGAATCCATAACTGGAGTTAGACTGTTGAACGCCAACTTGGTCTCTTCGATTTGATGGTAAAGGAAGGTGGGCGTGAGGGGACCAGTATTATTGTCTTGAGCATCTTGGTTGTTATCAATAAGGTTATTCAAATTCTTATTCAGGTTCTCGTTCAATAGACGTAAAGTGTATTGTAGGTCGTCTTCATCATCTTGCACCCAGATGCATGCCGACTTGACCTTAGCTAACCCTTGTTTCTTGGATTCACTAAGATAATTGTTGAGGTGGTTGATAAACTTGGGTTGAAGATAATTGGTAGGGGTGAACGAGTTGAGAGAGTTGAGTTGAGTGGTGTCGATGGAGCTAAGCTGGACTACTTTTTCTTCTTGGTCTTGTGCCCACCGGTTCCAAGCTTCCACGTACCCCTTCTCCAGATTCTTTACCCACCGTGGGGTATCGAACAAACGAGAGTGGTCACGGGTAAGGAACAGAGCTTTGCGTAGCTGCATCAGCTCCCCTTGGCCTAACCTATGGATCTCTACTGGGCCTTCAGGTGGAAGGTTGGTGCTGGATGTTAGGTTGAGTCGGTTGAGGACAATAGCGTTGGAGGTGGCTTCGATATGTTCGTATCTTAAAGATTTGGCCAGATGGACTGCTCGTTCTACGTAGGACTGTTGAGAATCAGTAACCATATACTTACCGTAGCCAGAAGCGTGAGCAATAGAGGCAGCTACACGGGAACACATCTTATGGGTATGTCTAGGGAACGTGACAATAGGGGTACCTGACCATAAAATGTCTGCGGCGGTCGTGTGGGCGTTACATTCGGGGGTATCTAAAAATATATCGGCAACCCTACCACGGTGTATGTGGATGTTCTTGGGTGCGATGTCGGTGAACAAAATCCGGTTGGCTACTGCGTCACCGGCTTTAAGTTTAGCTAAGTTGAGGAGGTGCGGTTCACCAGCTACTGGGAATCGTAATAGCCACAGCACGGCGTTCTCCACTCTACGTAAGATCTCTAACCACCCGTCGAAAATGACCGGGTCCAATTTATAGAGCTGGTTGAAGTTGGCGAAAATGACGGCATTGGAATCCAAATTGGGGAAGATTTCAGTACGCATACGCCATCTTCTCGCTTCCTCGTGGACCCAGTTTAGCTCCGTCAATTCTAATGGTAAAGTTAAAGGGTGTGGTTGCACTATATTGTCATCAGTGTACTTAGGGTCGTCCGGGTCCCTAAAACCTTGTCTATGATCATTTACGAAGTAAGAGTGAGGTAAATAGATCAACTTCTCGGTGTAGACCCAATCTTCGGATGCCTCTTCTGGATCCAGGTCCAAGGGAGTGAACTGCCCATTCGTACAGAACTCATTCTCGTCGTCGGACCTTAGCAGACGTTGGTCGGACTGTACCATATGTGGAGGGCATACGACCGGGTCGGCGATAAACCAGTCACACCAAGTACCACCCAAACTACCAGCGAAACCCATGTAAGCCATGAGGATGGGGGCGGGTCTAGCAGCGAAGACTTCGTTACGAGCACCCTTGGTGTACCCATTCAAGTTAACCAGTATGTGTATACCATCATTGACTATTTGTTCGGTGATAGCTTGTACGGACCAGGTGGTTACATCTAGGAAGTTACGTACAGTGGACTGAATCTTAGCTCGGTACGGGGACTTGTCAGGCGGCGAGGTGGCGTATAGATACACGTCAAACAGCTTTTCGTCATGGAATCCAAACACCGACTGCATCAGATGTGCCAACGGATGGTTGTTAAAGTCGGAGGAAACGTAGCCTATCTTTAGTCGGTCGGCTGGCGGAGGTGGTGGCGGGTACACAGTTTTCGGTAACCATGCTGAGGACAGTATGGTATGCGATATTCGCAAAGCATTACGGTGACTGATTATACGTACCTGTCGTGGTGATAGAGGGTAGGTGAAGGTATGGAAGGGCAGTACGGTAGGTATAGGGGTAACTGGTAATTTGGGTAAAGTAGGTCTACGATACCTATCCAAATCACAAGGTGTCAGCTGGGAAACGTTGATCTTGACTGACCAGTGGTTCGTACTATAAAATTCCTTGTACCAGAGCTGTTGTAGAACCTTAATTGCATGCTCTACCGAGCGGATAGTCCAGCTACCTTCGTTAACTATGGTGGTTGGATTCGTAGTTACTTGTTTCCACCAATCAGCTGAACGTGATTTCCATATACCACCCGGTTTGGCTCTGTTAAATATAGTTGCAAGCTCTTGGATAAGCTGATAATTTGTTGGTGACTTAATGGAAAATATGGCACCGCGACCCCACTCTGAACCTTCACTCAACTGCTTGTTGACAATGTTCACAATCTTGTCCATCCAACCCTCTATTAACATTTTACTCTTCGAGTCGTACTGCGAGTTGCGGTGCGTCCAGTCGCATATACCCGATAAAGAGCCTACCAAGCCACACACTGCTTCGGTAAAGTTAGGGTTGAGCTCCACAGCTCTGGAGTACCAGTGTATGGACTCCTGTATCCTAGAAGAGTCCTTGTACGCGTTACCTAAATTAACTAGAGCTACGTCGAACTTAGGGTTGCATTCTACGGCGCGATGATACATGTTAATAGCCTCGTTTACGTTACCCATATCCTTCAGTAATGATCCTAAGTTAGTGTACAGGTGTGGGTGATTGGAGTCGAGTTGTAAGCCGTAGGTGTAGTATTGCAGAGCCAGGTTGGGCCCAGTTAACGGTTTCTGACCGTCCTGGGTAGTCATGGAGGACGGTGGCACCTGGATATTACTGAGTACTATACCCAAATTGTTGCAAGTCGATGGAGTGGGGTACAACGCTAACGAAAGGTAGTAGAGAGGTAGCAAGATGGGTAAAGGCACTGGGTTGACATAGGCATCTTGGTAAATCTTAGCTAAAGCAAGCAAGGTTGTGGAGGTGATATGTAGAGCCATCGTGTAAGGATCCATGGAAGAACCATTTATGGATCCCTTCCCAGTACGTGGAATACTAGCTAAACCAGGAGGCACTCCACCAGAATCAGCGAACAGTAGAGTTGAGAGTTGGGAGCAAGCTTGCGGTGGGATCAGCAGACTACCAGCGTTCGAAAAGTTGAAATTGGACAAATCTTCGGCTGAAGGTATCATAGCTTCAGGGAAGAAATAACTTAAAATTTTGGATATTAGCTCCATAACCGTCGTACCTCCACATAGTAGCTGCACCACCTTCTCATACTCGACCCTAGCTTCAGTTAGTTTACCCGTCGCACTACAGACGTTAGCTTTACTGTATATTAAAGATTGGAAACGTGAAATGTGACCGTAGGGTAACCGTTGTGTGGCAGATTTACAGAAATCAGTGAAGCTCTCGTTACCCAATACGCTCTTCTCAACAAAACAGCATAGATTATGGGCTTCTGAATACCTGGGTTGTTGCGGCGTAGTGGTTTGGTTGTTGGCTATGTTTCGGATGAATGGTTTGGACACAGTTAACAATCCTAACAAGTTTTCGACTGCATCCCAGTAGCTTGGTTTCAGGTTGATAGCCCTGCGCCACCACAACTCAGCTTGGGCTTCATCACCTAAACTCTTGAGAGTAGTACCAATGTTACTCATAGCTTCGACGTAGTTTGGGTCAATCTTTAAAATTGCTTGGTGATAGTCAAGGGACAGTTCATTATTACCTTGGGCGTAGTAGACGCAGGCAATTAGCAGTAACAGTGGTAGGTGGTCAGGGTGGAGGTGGTTAAGCACTAGAAGCATCGGTATCAATACAGGGCTTTGCGGTGTCGAAGTGTACAAATTATGGGCAATTTGCATAATATGGTCCCTCCACTGTGTTGATCTAGCCTCTTCAATACGTATCTGAGTTCCAGGGACCACTCTATACTGTATCGACATGCTTGTCGGTATACTGGGCTGCATCGTGGCTGGTCCACTGGAATAGACAGAGGTATTTACCATATCGAATTGAGAAAAACTGCCGGACATCGGTAAAACGTTACGCCGGTCGTACATTGTCGGATAACCCGACCTTGAATCGATACCGTTTAAAGATTGAAAACTACTTCCTAGCTGGTTGCTGTTCTGTAAGAAATTGTATTTGTAGCTTGCTGGTTGTCCATTAATAAAGCTGGTGTTTAAACTTATGGGTGCTTGGTTCTGCATCCAGGTCGATTGGTTGATATTTTGATTTCTGTTGATATTAAAGGGCTGTCCTAAGGGTTGTTGAAGCTCATTTAAACTGGTATGTTGCCTTACATATTGCCCGTTGTTGTAAACTACTCCTTGTTGATTATTTAAAACGTTCGGATTGGTACCCCAAAATCCAGTCATTTGCATAGTATTGTTGAACTGCCTGTTTTGGAAATGTGGCATGTTATCGTACATGTAATATGAAAGTAGATTAGGTGATGGCGGTGGATGCATCAAGGCATCATTAACTGGAAGTATAGGTCCGTAATTTTGGGTGTTTTGCTGGTTTTGGAACTGTGAAAAATTAAAATTCCCTTTAAAGCTATTGTTATGTTGTGGTAAAAATTGCGTATAACTAGATACATGTTGAAATGCCCATGGATCATTATATCTAGCTGTCGTTACTGCAAAATGGCCGTATTGTATTTCATCGTTCATGTGTATCGCGTTGTTAAAAACTGGTCCATTTATTTGCATCGGATCTATTGTGGGTTCTAGTAGCACTTGTTCTTGCTGGTAGTTATTTTCTAGTTGATCAAAGTTGGTTTGCCTCAATGTATTAATATCGTCGTATTGTAAACTACAGTTTGTAAGTTGATTGTATTTTAGATTCGTATTCAAGCTAATAGCTCTATTTTCTTCTGGAAGCAAGTTGAATGGGTGAATATACTGCTGTCCTGCTTCCATAGTGCACTTAAAAACCTAGGTAAATTTAACAATTCTTTTCGATGTATATCTACAAAACAATAATAATGACTTACTATTTGTTTAACTTTTTATTTTATATTACGTTTATTTTAATGACTCGTACGCTTCTTTATGTACCTCCTCAGTACTCTTATTGTTTAAATAGGAAGTATCGTGTTGGTGTTGCTTAAACTTTTTAAAACAAATCTTTGAATAATTGACGATATTTTGAAATTAACTCTTATCCTCGAGCTTAAATGTATAATAGCTTAAAGCTGGCACAATTAATCAATAAGAAGTACCCCTTATTTCATAGCGCTTTGATTAATGTTGAATGTTTTTTAGTGGCATAAACTTTAATTTGATAATTTACTGGGCTTTAAATTAGCAGTTGGGTTATGAAATAATTCCTTACCCAGAACTTTTACATATTAACTATCGATTCACAATCTTTATTTTTAAAATACGTATTTATCCGTAGTTGCTAATGGTCATTCCGCTATCACCACATAACTACACTTGCGCTCATCCTACCAAGGAAATTACTAAATCGTACTAGCTTTTACGCTTCGAGCCTGATAATTTGACGACTCTTTCCGCACATTCGGACACGCTCTATCTTTGATTCAACAAATAACATCAAAGCAGCAATTTAGCTTCGAGGCGGTTACTTTTAATGGGCTACCTTCTTTACATAGTTTGACTTACACATCACACTTTTTAAATAAATTCCACTAAATCATTATACATTGGATATGAAAAAAATCTTTACGTTCCCCAAGCTGATTTTAGTCAATTCAAGCGTATTTCGACAGATATAGAAAAGCTTAGGGAATTTGTTTCACTTTTTAGCATCGAGATTATGATGCAAGTGTTAAGTTTAGTATGATTGGAGCAAGAATGTACACCAACTACGGTACACCGTACCACTTCCAAATTGAATTCATACTTTTGATTTACGTACCACGCTTTCAGTACACTATTAGCTATATAAGGACATAATATAATCCTTTATAAGTTTTCTGAAACTCTGGCTCCGCTCAAAAGATGAATGGAGGCTGGTTTAAAGATAATATAGTAGTTTAACGATAATGGTTAGTTAAGTTTATTCTATATGTTAAAATTTTACCATGTTCTAAGCTTAGCTTTCTTTCCCCTTATAAAAAACCCACTAAAAGCTTATAAGCTTTGATGCTTCCTTTTACACAGTTTACAGATAGCTGCTTATTTGGCGGTACTTAACCCAAATTTTACCACTTTTTTTCGGCAATGACACTTAACTTAACTACAGTACTAAGCTTAGCTAAAGTATTTCGGATTCTATGACATAATATATACAGAAAATAACATCATCAATTCTCAAAAAAAGATACATAGCAGATTAATTTCTTTGTTCCAACAAAAATCAACTCTACATATAAACAAAGATATTTAAACCAGTTATCCGTTTTTTTTATCTTATATTTATTTAGTAAGAAATAAAAGTCAATACATCCAACTTCCGATTAATGGAAATTCTTAACAATATTTTGTATATAAAAAGTTATGGTGGTAGTAATAACGGTAAAAAGGAAGGTAAATCTCGAAAATGTGGATACTAATCTGCCTACCATTATTAAGCTTTAATATTTTCTTTAAATAAATTTATGGTAGCTGTATAAAATTGTTGGATTGAGCCGGAACAAGGCCCAAAAAGCAGCAGGCAGCTAACTTATACAAAAAATAAAGTATTTTTATTTGTTAATAGTGCTGAAAGTTCAACTTTTTTGATAGGATTTGTACTAATGTAGCCAGCAACCATTTATGGGTTTATAACTTGCGGTAGAACTTTTTCCGAAACATAAAAGTATATCAAGCCAGAATAGGTAGAGTCTGTAGCTTGTCCACCTTTGTTGTTCGGGATATTTATATATAGAGTAAAAAAAGGTCAAATAGCTAATGTTAGTTTAGGATAGTTAATTAGTGACTGATACATGTGGATTGTTTCTTTTTCATGTTTAAAAATTAGAGTATATGTTTTTTGTATTTGAATACTTTCATATAGTAATAACTGAGAAATATTTTATATTGTTATAATAGAAATATATTCAATTTTTCATATAATTTGAGTTAATATAGTCCAAAACAAGCTTTATTATATATATATTCATTTTTAATCAGTATTAAATTACTAATAAGTTTAAAAAGTTTGCTTATTATATTTACTTAATATAAAACAATTAAGCTAATCTGTACACTTAAATGTACTAATTATGTTATATAGTAGATACTATTAAGAAAATAATGCAGTAATAAATAAGTTTTATTTTGTTTTAAAATCTGTAGAATGGATAATATAGATATAGTAAATACTTAATAAAACAATAGAGATAAAAGCTTTAATATAATAAGCTATTATACTAGAAAGAAAATACAGTAGTAGTTATATATTTCAACAAAATCCTTAAATTTAAAAAAATTATTTAAAAAATAAAATAAAATAGAAAATAAGTTTTTATCTTTAATATATATATATTAAATTAT
>JAWQFY010001013.1:0-15719 GCA_037055185.1 Capillidium rhysosporum
ATAAGCTTACTAAAAAAATTATTAGAGGTTAGGTTTTATTGATATAAAAGTTTAAAAAAAATGAAAAAGTAATAAATTAGAAGTTAGATTTTAATTGATATAAAAGTTTTAAAAAAATAAAAAAGTAATTAATTAGTATATAAGAAAAAGTAGTATATATTAAAATAAACAGCTTATTTTATCTTTTTAATATCTTACTTATATTATTTTATTTTATTATATTTTATTAGTTTATTATTATTTTTATTTTATACTATTTATTTTTTATATTTACTTATATTTTTACTTTTGGTTTAGCATTAAAATTAGCTAAAATTATAGTAATAGAATTACTAATCTAGAATTAGTTATATTAAAAATGTAATTAAGTAAATTATTCTAAAAAAGATGATAGTACTTATATAAAAATGACTTTATAATAAACAGTTATTAGTAAAAGTTTAATAACTTATTAATAGTTTTGCATTTTAAAAAATATTGATAAAAAATTTAAAATTAAAATAATAGATAGAAAAAGTATAGTAATTAAGTAAGCAAAGTATAGTAATTGTAATTCTAAAAAAAGTTATAAATAGTATAAAGCAAATATAAGATACTTAAAAATTTTAGTAAAGATATAAAAATATAGTAAAAGCTAAAAGCATTTATAGTTAATATAAGCTATAATAAAAATTATTAAAAGAAAGTAATAGTACATATTAAAAAAAACTGCTAAAAGGTTAGTAATAAAAGAAGATAGCTATAAAAAAACTAATAAGAAAAACAAAATATTTAGCTACTTACTAGAAGGCCAAAATAATTATCTAGTTGAATTTAATGCTTAGGCTAATTATGGACATTACAAAAGAGTAAAAAAATAGCCTTAGTTAATATAAAGTATAAAGTATTATTTTTTATACTTTTATAATAATTAATAATTTTATTAAGTTTTATATATTATATATATATAATGCTAAAATTAAGCTTTTTAACTAATATAAAAATTATTATTAACTATAATAGTATATTATTATAATTAGTCTATATTTTAAATATAATTAAAAATAATATAATATATTTAATATTTTTTAGACTATTAAAGATAAAGCTATAAAAAAAATTTAATTAAAAATAATTAATATAAGTTATTTTTATTAAATAAAGTATAATTTTATAAATTAAAAATAACTATATAAAATATCTAAAATATAGCTTTTATATATATTATTTTAAAATTTTTTATGATAAAAAACTATTAACTTATTTTATATTATATATTTTTTTAGAGTTTAAAAAGAAAGATAAGTAAAATTAATATTTTAAATTTAATTAACTTATATTATTTAAAAGAAAATGTTAATTTACTTTACTAATTTATTATTATAACCTTATCTATTACTAAAGTTATACTAGTATTAAATTTTGTTTTATTAACTATATTATAAGTATAACTAGTTTAATTAAAAATCTAGTCTTTATTAAATTATTATACCTTTTTTAAATTAGAAAGTATATTTAGTTTATTATATTTTAATATATATTTAGATAAATTCTTAGTTTAAATATCTATATTAAATAATAATTATTAGTTAGTAGTAATTAATAATTATATTTCTATATTATATAGTTTAAACTTTAATATAACTAAAAATATTTATATAGTTTTTAAGCTTAGCTTAAAAATTAAAAGAAAAATTTTATTAAATTTATATTTTACCTTTTTTTTATATAATAAAAAATAAAAATGCTATTAATTTGTAAAATTAAATTAAGTATATTTAGCTTTTTAAAATATTAATTTATAAAAAACTTTTAGTAAATTAAAATTAAAAAGACTTGTTAATAGCTAAAAAGCATTTTAGCTATAAGGTAAAAATTTTAATAAAGTAAATAAAGCTTATAATTTATAGTTTTAAACTATAAACTATAAAAGTAAATATTAATAAAATACTTTAATATAATTATACTTTTTTTTAAAGTTTTATAATAAAAGCTTTTTTAATTTAAATAGCATTTAATATATATATTATTTAAATATTAAAAAATTTTAAATTAAAATTTGAAAAAATTAAAATTTATACTAGTTTTTTAAATTTTAATCTATTATTTATTTTACTAGAATAAATAACTTTATTATTTTAATCTTTAATTTTTTTTATTAAATTTTAAATAAATTAAAAATACTTACTACTATATAGCAAGTATATTTTTAAAAATTTAAATATATTTTAAAAGTATTATTAGCTTTTTAAAATTTTAATAAAATATATTAAAAGTTTTAAAATTATTCATATATAACTAAATAAACAATATTTATTTATTTAGTTAAAATCTAATTATTTTAATTTTTTTTAATTTTATTAAAATTTTTAGAAGTAGCTAATTTTTATTTAATTAATATACTTTATATATATCTTTTAAAAAAAAACTTTTAATATAAAAATAAAGCTTTTAAGTTATATAAATTATTTTTTAAGCTACTTTAGTAATATTTAATAATATTAAAGCTTTATTTTAATATTTTGCAAATTTTATAATCTACTTAATTTTGTTTATATTTAAAATTTTCTTAATTTTACTAGAAAAAAAAATAAAGTATAGCTTTATAATCTTATCTAACTTTATTTTTTACTTTTCAATATAATATACTATAAAGTTATATATTAGTTCTAAGCTATACTTATAAATAAATTAGCTTTAAATATTTAAAAACAACTAAAAAAAACTTATTTTATATAGTAGAGCAAATTAAACAAATATTTTATTTTTTTTTAAATTTAAATTTATATATTAAAATTATATTATAATATAATGTATTTTTATTTTTATTTAAACTAACTATATATATATTTATATAGTAAGTAAAAGTCTAAATTTTAATATTTAAAATTAAGCTTTAAATATATTTTACTATAGAAATTATCTATATATATATTATATATTAGCATTATTTTTTAATAAATATTTAATAATAATAATTTTTTATAGTTTTTAACTTAAATTTTCTTTAATATAATTAATAATATTCTAAAATAAAATACCTAATAGCTAAAATATATATATATAAGCTATTTTTATATATATATTAGTATTAAGTATAAAATTTTATTTAGTAATATCTAAATATATATTAATATTTAAATTTTATAAAAAGTATTATTGATGAAAATAATATATTAATTTATCATATATATATATTAAATATTTAAATATTTTCAGTTTTTTAATATATAAAAATAAAAATATTTAAATATTTTCAGTTTTTTAATATATAAAAATAAAAATATTTATATTAACATTTATTTATTTTTACCTAATTTTATTAATTTAAATTTTTTTTTTAAATTTTTAAAATTAAAATCAACTGCTTTTAAAAGTAGCTAATTGTTTATTTGCAATTATATTTATCTTTTTAGCAAATTGTATTAAATTTCTCTAATATTCTAATGTTTTAATTTTATATTTATTTAAATATTGAATTCTAATATTCCAAAATCTTATAATTATAGTAGCTGTAAATGTTGAGTTTTTAATAAATTATTAATCAAAATCCTTTAGTATATAAATATTTTAAAAGCTCTATTTTCATTAACTTCTTTTTTATAAGAGTAAATTATATTTAAATATAAAATATAACTATTTAAATGTTCTCTGTAATAAACTAAATAGACACATAAATTCTTTCAGTCTATAAATAATTATACCTAATTCTGACAAATATGGTAATTAACCTACGCTTTTTTAATTAGTACTAGTTTTAGATTTAGCTTCTATAACAGTTTGTTCGTTTTTTACTGTTTTTGAGCACTTGAATTTCTGACCATCTAGAAACTAAAAAATAAATATAGTATTGAAAAGCAGCATTCATTTAGAACAAGAGTTTTTGAGATAATGTTGAATATCAGTAGAAATTTTAGGTTTATAGGATCAAAAGCCACCTTTAATTTAGTTAGATACTTTTTTACAGCTACTAATAAAGTTAACAATAGTAGTAGTGCTTTTGAAATTCGTATAAACGCTTCTATGAAAAGTACAACTATCATATCATATTTACACAACTAATTAATATATTTTTGTAGAAGCGGAAAGTTTTAAAAAGACTTTGGAATTAAGTTGCTATGGTAGAAGAACAAGGTAAATCGTACTAATTGTTGAGAAGTTACTTATACTATTATAGATGGGTACATTATCCAGTTAGATAGACGTAAAATAAAACTCCTAACGGTTCTATACTTCTCCCCAAATAGAAACCGATCTTTGCTCATTTAGTAGCCAGTGAATGGGATTTACAAAAAACCGTTTTAAAACTGCATACTTTATCGTTAACCAATTTAATATTGAGGAGGTCTACACTTACTTCCCAACACTCTGAACCTAAGTTGGAAGCAGTTGACCTGTTAACTGAATATTTAGATACTGATGTTTGTTGGTAAGTTATATTTTTATTTGATAGCTATAATTTCCCAATTTAGCTATTTACATAGATACCCATAAAAGTTCCACAAGATCCAACAAGCTAATTTCACGCCTATCCTTAACTAATTTAAAGAGAAATTTGATGAGTATATTCAAACTACTACCTCCATACTTGGTAAGAAATTGGGCCCTGAGATCAAAAAAGTGTTGTTAAATAAAGTGGTAATTTGAGATCCCCTAACTTTGGCTGGTAAAAACATAATTTTTAATTTTAATTTTTTAAATTTATATATTTTGGAAATTGTAGGATTCGAAAGTGCCACTATAGCTTCCAAATCTTTTCAATAGCTATAGCACCGATAGAGAAAAGGTTTTCAGTTGAAGAAACTGCTAAAGTTGTTAGTTTGGAGCTAAAGTACTAGTTGGAACATTGGGGTAGTGTCGAAGACTGTAAATTTTGATTTTTTTAAAGCTTTAATATTTATGCTAATTATATTAGTTCATGATGTTAATCATGTCGATTTAAGGAGACGGTTAGGTTCAGCTGCCTTGATTACCATTACAGACAAATAAATTAAAATAAACTCTTTTTATAAATAATATATATATATATATTTAATTTTAAATTTCAATATAAACCAGCTTCAGGTTCCTTAACTTTTTCAAAAGCTACAGCTAAATACAATCCTACCCAAAAATAATAAGTTAAAGTAATTTGAAAGATATAAATTAATTTACCAGCAGCTTCCCACTCATCGTTCGAAAACGGTGGTAAATTACTATCACCAACCACATTCATCTTATACAACAGATCATTAAATTTAGGGTTAGTTTTATAAAATTCGAAGAAACTGTGGAAATCCTTCTTAAATTTAAGTTGTAGACCGAACCTATTAGCTAGCCTATAAAATAAAAAAAATGTATATTATAAATTATTATTGTTGGTATATTGTAAAAGTTTACTTTATAAAGTTAGGCATATGTATTAAATATTCAGGACAGTCATCGATAGCTTCAGCTAAGCTAAAAGTGTAAGTATCTCCATAGATTTTAGTTCTATCTTTCGTTTCAAATTTGATGTTGTAAATACTGTTGCCAAACTCTAAACCATTAACTGACCTTAATTTCTTACTAACAATAAAAATAAAAATTTAGATTTATTAAAATATCTTAAAATCTTACACTATAAAGTTAGAATTAGGTATTGTAGCAATCAGGTGTCCACCCAGCTTTAAATTTTCGGAGACATTACGCAGCATAATTTTAGTTTTAATTTCCGATTCGAAAGCGTAATGCATACAGAACTGTAAACTTACTAGGTTAGCCAGGAAATTGGGGGGTAATTTAGGTTTAATAACCTCCTAAAACATAATAGATGGCTGTTAAAAAAATTGAAATAGACGTATCTAGAAAGTTACTCCGTAACAATCATGAGCAAAAAATTTTGCTTTGTAAGGTTGAGGTTGCATAGAGTCGTATCTAGATTGAGCTTGAGTAATAGAAACTGCCGCTATATCTATTATTCACCCCAATAATATTAAATCGGTAGTCAATGAAATTTTATGTACCTGCTCCGACCAAAAAAGATATATGAGATTTACTAAACTTCTTCAGATCACCACCTTTACCTACCCCCATTTCCAAAACTACGTCGTGGTGCTTGCAGTAAGTCTTTATCAGTACACTCTTCAACCAATTGTTAAAACTACGCAGTCTTATTATTGAACTTTGTTTACGTTCTTTCAGACCGATAGGTTGTAACAGATTATAATGTTCAGCGATAGTACTTGCTTTGTTAATAGATTCGGTAGTGGATGAGATAGTAGTAGAGACTTGCTTGATTTTTTTGAATGATTCTTGTACTTGTTCGGGACTAGATGATTTTTCTATTTCTATTTCAACCTCGGGTTCTGGACCACTTTCTGATCCGGATCCACCTCCTTTTTGACTGTTCTCTTCAATATCAGAAAATAAATCGTCGTAGCCTAACTCGGTTTCTTCCATCTCTTGTAGTTATAGTTTTCTTAGTTGTAGTGTAGTTTATCGATTTTATTTTAAAATCTAATTCTCTTTTTACCTAATTCTTTCAAATTACGACACTTTGTTTTTTGATTTTATTGGTACTGATTTCAATGTTTATAAAAATCAACCAGTACAGAACTTCAACAATTTGAAAGTAGTTATTGAAAACAAACTTTAACAAATCCTATTCAACAACAAATGGATCTGATGTACTATTCTCCGGTACCGATAGATTCAGCCTACTATAGCTAAAAGCTTTGCATAAAGGTGTAAGTAAAGCATAAAATTTTCTTCCGATTCTTTTAATAAACTTGATTTTTTATTAAACTGGTGGTTATAAATTGATTACATGTAGTCGTTTCACCAGACATTGAATCTAGCAGAGAAAAGAAAATTTTTTAAAAAAGTAAGAATAACATTTACATTTAATAGGAATTTAAATTTTCTTTTTCTTTTGTAGCTTTGGTCAAAGAAAACCGTTTACAACATAGTCTGAATTTGAAAGGAATGAAACAAATTCAACCCGATAGAACTTATGGCACTTTGCTACCTAAAAGTTTACTAAATAGCTTAAAGCTAATGGCAACAATATTCACCCATCACTCCTTCTAAACTAAGTATTTAGGATAGATGAGATTTAATTTATTTTTTAATTCTTAAAGTTTGAGGAACCTGTTTCACTATTCAATACGCTATTGACCCTAAAATAGCATGCTTATGTTATTTATTTTCTATTAGCTTCGACTCGTTTATAATTTCACTTTTTATAACTTGATTAATATAAAAACTATTTAGAGATTTATAGTAGTACAGCATATTCAGATTCATATCTAATTAAATCTTTAATAGATTTCTAAAGCCTATATGTCAATTTTAAAGTTTAAAAAACTACTGTTTAATATTGGCGTTTTTAAGTAGAAGAAGCAATGAGATCAGAATACTACTCAAGCTACCAGAACATTTAAACTCAATAAAACTTTAGTTATTAAAAATGAATTGAAGTTACCTTACACACCATCCTTAAAAATTAACGTATTTAGATGCAAAGTAATTTTAATTTATAATTTTGAATTGTTTTTGATGATAGTAACTGATTTTAATAGCATCTGAATACAATTTTGTATTTAATACTGTATACTTTCACCTTATCTTAAACTAATGATAAACTTGAAGTTGGAATAGCTGTCTAGAATCAGAACAAAACTCTAATTCAAGCTAAAAAATTCTGATATTACAAATTTTGGTTTGCAGGTTAATAGTCTGAAGTTGGAAGATAGAAACCTACTTAATTCCAAGCAAATTTATTTGTATTTAAGGCTACTGAATAACTAAAAAATATTCAAGATAATTATTCATATATATGCTGTAAGCTAGCCAATATCAAAATTAAATAAGTAGTATGTTAAATAGCTAATGATACAGCTTGTTTTTTAAATAAATTTAAACCAATATTTTAAGGATAAAACTAAATTTTAGCACTTTAAAGTTAGGTAATTATATTTGAAATTTGTATTCAAGTTTAGAGTAATTAATTTATTATTATTTTAAAATTTTAATTTACAACAATTAAAAACTTTAAATTTATTTATTTAGCTATTTACAATAAGCATTTTATATAATATTTCCATTATATAATGTTAGTTTCTAAAATAGAAATCCAAAAATTAACAGTTTTCAGTTAACTTTGCCAAAGTTAATATAAAAATATTAGTTTTAGTAAGATTAAATAAATTTAGGTTTGATAATTAAGCTTAAACTTAACAAATCAATTTTTAAAAACTACTTAAAATTTTGAATTTTGACTTATTAACAACATAAATATAATACTTTAATGGTTAAAAGTATATAATTATAATTAAGCTTTAGTTAAAGTTTAAGCTATAAACCTAAATATTTTAAATATTAGCTATAATTTAAAATAAAAAGTTTAGAATTTATATAAATAAAGGCAAATTTTAAATATAAAACAGTTTATAAAATTGAAAAAAAATATGCTAAAAAATTAAAAAAAAATAATTTTAATAGTTTATCATTAGTTTTAATTTTAAGTAGGTTTTAATTAGCTATAACTTTTGTAAATTTCAACTTATATTTAGTTATAATTAACTTGTTAACTATTTACTGATAAATTAAATTTAGTTTTAATAATATTAATTATTTAAATTAATAATAATATATATAAATTAATAAAACTAATAATGATAAATAAAATAAAAATGCTTTATTTTAACTATTTATAGTTGTTTATCTTTATTGCTTTAGTTTTTACTAATACTTTTAATAATATATATATAAATTAAAATAGTAATTTTATATATAAATAATTATTTACTTTAATTATTATTATAATATATTTTACTTTTAAATAGATAAATTTACAATAAATAATAGGACTATTTAGTAATATAATATTTTACTTTGGTTTTTTTAACTAAATTATTATTTTTTAATAATTTATTAGGAAAAATAAGTTTGTTTAAGTTTAATAACTTATATACTTTTTTAGTTTTAGTATTTAAAGTTTTTTAAAATTTTACTTCTAACAATATTTAATTTAGTAACTATACTATAATATGTAAATATTATAATTAAAAAATTATTTTACTAAATATTTTTTATTTTTAATTAAAATAATAGCTGTAATATTTATTTTAGCTTTTAGTTTTTTAGATTTATTAGCTAGTAAACAAATTTAAACTAAATAAAAAAGTAAATACTTTAATATATTTTAAAAGAGTATTAAAATAACTAGCTATAAATCTAAATCTAAAAAATAGTTTAAAAAAACACTTTTTTTATATAGTTTACTATAATTAATTTTTATTAATTTTCTATTTCTTTTAAAAAAATAGTTTTTACTAATTAAATAAGTTTAATAATACTACTAGTATAATTAAAAAGCTTAAAATAATTAAAAAATTAAAAATATTTTTATTATTTTACTTTTAATATATTTTAATACAAGCTAATATATATTTTTTATAAAAAACTATTTTAAACTAAATATAAAAATAAATTTAGTAAGTAATAACTTTTATTATATATATTAAAAATTAGCTTTATATATTTTTTAAAGTATAATTTTATTAACTAAACTATTAAAAAATATTTTTATTTATTAGTATTCTTTTTTAAAATACTAAGTATATTTAGCTTTATTAATTTTATTTTTTCTTTTTATTTATTTATTATATATTATAGTTTATAAAGTTTTTCTAAATAGCTTATTAGCTTTTAAAATTTATAAAATTTATAACTTTCAACTTTTATTGAAAATAATTGTTTTTAAAAATTATATTTAAAAATTTAATATTATATTTTAATTTTTCAAATATTATAAAATAATTAAATAATTTTTTTTATAAAATTTAAGTAAAAACTTAAAATTAGTTTAATATTTTAAATATAATAAATATTTTTAAAAATTAATTAAATAGCTATACTAATATTTAAATTTATTTTAAAACTTATAAATAAGTAGTTATATTATAATTATTACTTAAATTATTAATTTTTTTTAATTATATTATAATAATAATAAATAATAATTAAATATAAATATACTTAATTATTTTATAAATTATAAGCTATATATATTATATAATTAAGCTTTTATATACAATTTTTAAATTTAAATTATACTTTTAAAATTATATTAATAAATTTAATAAACTATTAAAAAGTTATTTTAAACTTATAATATATATATACTTTTTACTTTAATAAATTATTAATAATATATATATTAAACTAATTATTTATATTAAAACTTTAAAACAATTATATAAATATTTAGCAACTTTTAAAAGTAGCTAATTTTAATTTTAAAAATTAAATTAATTAAAAAAAATAAATTATTAATTTTTTAAGTATTTAATTAAAAAATAAGTATAATATAATTTAAATATATTATAGCTTATTTAGATTCTTATAAGCAAAATAGTTATATATACTATCTAAAAAAACATTTTTTAAATAAGCTTTTATATATCTTATTTTTATTATTAAAATAATATATTTTCAAGATTTTAAAGTATAATTAAGCTAAAGTACTTAATTTTAACTTAATTATATATTAAAACTTATATATTTAGCTTTAAATTAACTTTATAAGTAATTAAAATGCTTTTTTTTTTTAAATATTATAAAAAACTAAAGTATTTACCTTTATTTAAGCTTTAATTAATTAAGCTATTTATCTTTAAATTAACTATTTAATAAAAATATAATAGTAAGTATATAAGTTTTATTATATTTTTAATTAAAAGTAAATATTTTAATTAATTATAAACTTAAGTAAAACTTAAGTATATAAGTTTTAATATATTTAAATCTAAAATTAAATATTTTAGCTTAATTATACTTTAAAATTTCAAAAATATACTATTAAGTATTTTACCTTAGATAAATTTATTTTTAAGTAATAATTTTATACATTTTAAATTTATTTTCAACTTAGTAAATTATTATAAACTTAATAAATATTTATAAAACTTAAAATATTTGTTAATTTAGAGTACTAGATTGGTTTATCTTCTAAGTAATTGACTACATCTTTAACTATTGATTTGTTCTAAATTAATTTTACTTTAAAATAATAGCTAAACATTTTATTTTCTAGTTTTTATTTTCTTATTAGCATATAAAAATAATTAGTAAAAGAGTTTGTGATTATATCAAAGATTAAACTGTTAATTTTAATTATACTTTATATAAAATAAC
This sequence comes from Capillidium rhysosporum, assembly GCA_037055185.1. NCBI lineage: Eukaryota > Fungi > Entomophthoromycota > Entomophthoromycetes > Entomophthorales > Capillidiaceae > Capillidium > Capillidium rhysosporum. The sequence continues at coordinate 11,140 of JAWQFY010001013.1, forward strand.
CTTTAAGTACTACTATATATACTATACTATTTAGCTTTTATTTTATTAGCAGTTTTTCTTATTAGCACTTATTAAACTCTGGAGGTACTACTACTATGATAGTTTTTAAAAAACTTTTTTATAAGTATACTATATTTTCAAAACTAGATTATTTAGCTAATAAAACTAAAAACCTTATAAAAATATAAATTAAAACTAAATATATATATAAATTCAAACTTTTTTTTATTAAAAGTAGTAGTTATTTTGTTTATAAAAGTACTTTTTTAAATAGAAATATACTCTTAAAATGTATTCTTAAAATGCACTTTGCCTTTTTATTTGGCACTTTCTTATAATTATTTTATTTATTAGCCTTCATTCTTTTTTATAAAAGTGGACCTTCTTAATAAATATAACTTTTTTAAAATAATTATTTCTATTTAAAATGCCTAGCTTTATAACTTTTTTTGAAACTGTTAAAATCTTTTAAAAATTATTTAGTATTTTCTAAGTATACTTAATCTACTATTTCACCTAATTCTAAAGTATTTTAATAGTAGTAAATTTTGTTTTTTATAGAGTTTAGCTGCTAAGAATACCAAATACCCTTTCTATAAATTAAGTCTAAATACCTTACTTAATAAATAGTTTAAAATAGTTTATTTAGCTTATAAAACATCTTAAACTCACTTTTATCCTTTTTTATAGCTTATATTCTCTAGTTAGTAGGTTTATGATAACTAAAAAATCAAAAATACTTATATTTATTAAATTTTAAACATATATTAATAATAATAAAAAGTAATTTTATTGTAAATATTTGCTAAATTTAGTATTTTTGTTAATTTAATAAAATTAAAAAAAAGTAACTTTTATTATAAGCTTTTTTTATTTTATTTTTAATACTATATACTTAAAGTTAAAACTTTTTATTTTTAATAAAAAATTAATAAAGCATTTTTATTATATTTTTTCTAACTTTATATTTATATTTATAAGTTAGTTGCTAAATATAACTTTTATTTTTAATTTTACTTTTTTTTCTAATATAAATACTTAAGTATTATTAAGTTATATACTTATTATTTCTAATTTATAAAATACTTATATACTTTTTTATATAATATTAAGTTTAATAACTACTTAAATATACTATATTATTTTATATTAATATAAAATTAACTTTTTTTTTAATATATTAATCTTTTATACATACTGAAAGATAATATAAAAATAAGTTATAAATATGTTTATTTTAGATTAAAAAAAGGTATTTAGATAGTATTTTAATATTTTATATATAAAAATATTAAGTAAGCTTTAAGAAATTAAGTAGAAAATTTATATTAAAAGTTATTTATTAGTATATATATAGTAAATATTACTTTAAAAATAGAAAGACTATTAGCAAATTATTTAAAAAAATAGTATTTATTATATTAATAATAAAATAAACTATATTATTAAAAAGTTTTAATAAATATTTACTTTGTTAATAAGCTTATATTAATATATATTTTTTAAAATAAATATTATATTTAAAAATAAAAAATTTAACTAATAAAAGCTATTTATTTTAATTAAAAGTATTTTATAATAAAATTATATAAAAATAAAAAATAAAAATATTATAACTTTTTTTTTAAATAAAATAAAAAATTTAAATATATTTTAATTTTTTTTAACTTATAGTTAAAAGCTATAAATATTTAAATTATAGCTATGATTTTTAACTATTTTATTAAAACTATATAACTTTTAGCTATATATTAAATATAACTATTTTTAAGTTTTTTTAAAATAATATTATTAATATAATTTTAATTATATAAAAGCTAGTTATATTTAATATAATTTTTTAAATTACTAGAATTTTTTTAATATACTTTATATAGAAAATAAAATAAAATAAATTTTTTTATACTACTAAGTTAGAAGTAGTAATAATATTTAATTTTATTAATAAAAACTTAGTTTAAATATAGTTGATATTTATATAATTAATTAAGTTTAGACTTAACTATCTATATATTAAATAAATATATTAATTATATAAAATAAAAATAGAAAATAAAAAAAATAATCTATAATTTTATAAAAAATTTTCAATATTTTAGTAAAAAACTTTAATATAAAATTAGTAATATTAATAATAAATTATTTATTAAATAAAGTTTTTTTTTTAAATATTAAGTAAAACTTATAACATTACTTTTTAGTTTTTTTAAATATTTTTATTAATATAATTAAGTTTTACTTTTAATTATAAATTATTATACTAATTAATAGTTAATAAAAATATAATTTAAAATCAAATTATATTATATAATACTTAATAAAATTTAAGATTTAACTGCTTTAATAACATAAAAGTATCTACAAAATTGCTAATCTATATTTTATACTATAACAAAAAGTTATTAGCTAATATTGGGAGTTAGCTCTTAATAAAACTATTTAATATATAACTACTTTTTACTTTTATATTTTAACTTAGTTGTTAAGTTATTAGCTTTATATTATTAGTTTTCTGTCTTACTATTATATTTACTTTTTATCTCTCTAAAACTAACTATACTAATTATACTAACTATTAAACTCTTATTACTTTAATAATAATACTAACTAAACTAAACTAAATTAACTAAATAAACTTATAAAAGTAATTTAAAGATATTTATTTTTAAAATTTTCTAAATTTCTTATATGTATTATAAAAAATAATTTAATAGTTATAAAATAAAAACCTTAATAAAAGTTATAGCTAATTATATTATAAACATAAATATAAATTAATTAAAAAAAATAAAAGGAAGATAAAAAAAATTACTAAAATATACTTTATAACTTATAAGAAAAGTTAAAGAAATTTAACTAAGCTTTAGCCTAATATAAAATAAAATTAGTATTTTATTATTTTATTAAAAATAAAAAAAATATATAAGCTTAAAATATATATATTAATTAAGCTTATAATATAGTAGCAGTTATATATTTGCATAAATGTAAAACTCTTTTTTTATCACATTTATAGAATAAAAATAAAAAAATAAAAAATTTAAAAATTATTACTATAAGTTTAATATAATAATTTAAATATTATATTAAATTTTAGATTAATTAAGTTTAAATTAATTATAGTATAGTAAAAAATATATATATTTTAAAATATCAAAAATAAATAGATTAAGCTATATATATAAATAAAAGCCTTAACTTTTAAAAATTTTATATAAAGTTAGAAATAAAATTTTTAATTTATAACATATTTCAAAATTATATAACTAAAATTTTAATAAGTTAAATAGTATAACTATAGTATAATCATATAACTTATGTTAATAACTTATATATTTATAATTTAATATATAAGTTTTATATATATTTAAAATTCTTTAATTTTAAAAATTTTAGTTATATACAAGGTTTAACTTTTTATTTTTTAAAATATAAAAAAAGTTTGGTCTAAAAAGTATAAATTTAAAATTAATTTTGAACTAATTTTAACTAAATTTTATATATATCAACTATTAAAAATATATTAATAACTTGATATATTAAAAAATAAAATATAAAAAAGTATATATATTTAAAATACTTATTTTATAAGCTTTCTAAATATTATAAAAAATAAATATTTATAGTTTAAAATAAAATAAAATTAAATGAAAAAGAAATTTTTTAATTTTATATATATATATTATATATAATGTTTTTATTAATAACTTTATATAGTTTATATTAAATATAACTATATATATTTAAAATCTTTATAACTTAATAATTATAAATTTACTAAATAATTAATACTTTATTTTAAAAAAATAAAAATTTAATATAATATACTTTATTTTAAAATAAATAAAACCTAGTAAAAAATTTTATATATTTTAGCACTTTTTATTTTTATAAGTTTTTATTTATAATTAGTTATATATTTTTGAATATTTTTTAATAAGTTTAGCTAAAGCTTTTATAATTCTTATTTAAAGTTTATTTTAAGTATTAGCTATTTTTATATTTAAACATATATAATTTTTTAATATAGCCTAAATATTTTTAATAGAATTAAATTTTAAAAAATATATTAGCTAATCTAAAGTTATAATATTATTAACTAAAAAATAATTGCTAATATTTTAAAGATATAAATACTTATATTATTATAAATATAAATAATATTTTATTTTCTACTTTTTTTATAAAACTAATATAATAATCTTTAAGGATTTTTATAAAATTTATAAAATTTATTGTATTTTTAATCATAACTAAATTTAAATTATCTAAAGCCTTTATTTAATTTTAAACTTTTATTTTAAATTTACCAAACTTATCAAAATTAATAGTAATATTATAATTATATTTTTAAATTTTTTAAGAATATTATATTTTACCTTTATTAATAATATTATATTTATTAAAAATATATTTATCTAACAAAATAATTATTTTTAAATTATTATTTAACTAACTAAGTTTTCTATCAATATATACTATATAATATATTCTTATATCTTTTTTAAAAGCTTTTTGCTAATAATTAATATAAAAATTAATTTCTAAATTTTTTAAAAATAAGTAAAGCTAATTATATA
>JAWQFY010001014.1:0-15710 GCA_037055185.1 Capillidium rhysosporum
TAATATATTAATTTAATATTTAATATTTATTTATAAATTTTAATAGTAAATTTATATATATTTAAAAAAATATAATAATATACTTAAAAAATTAAAATTTAGTAAATAAAAATAAATAAGTTTAAATAATATATAATATTTTAACTTAAAAATAAAAGGTTTCTATTACTAATATAATTAAAAAAAGTCTAAATATAAATATTATAGTAAAAAGCTTAAAGGTAAGCTTAATATTTATTAGAATTTATAGCTATAATAGTAAAAAAATACTTAATATAAAGCTAAGAAAATATTTACTTCAGTTTAAATTAATAGTTACTAATGAATTAATAAAGCTTTATAATAATAATATATTAAATATTAGAAATAATAAATAATCTTAGTTAAAAAACTAAATTTAAAAAAAGATATTTAATCAAAAAATATTTAAATTATTAATTTACTTAAAGCTTAAAAGCTATAAAAATAATTAAAAATAAATAATTATATATAAAATAAGTAGTTAATATTTATAATATTTTAAAAATATGCTATTAAAAACTTCTAACTAACTATTAGAAATTATTTAAACTAATTATTATTATTTTATTAAATTTAAAGTTTATAATAATAAAGTAATATATTAGTTTAAATAGTATTAATTTATTATTTTTATATTTATAATAAGTATAACTATTTTAAAAAATTTAAAGTAATATATATAATATTTTAAATATATTTAGTAAGTTAAAATTAGTATAAATAAATAATTTAGTTATTGCTAATAGGTATATTAAAATATTAATTAAATATTATGCTTTTTTTACTAAAGAAATAAAAACTTTACTTAATTATACTATTTTAATATATAATAAAATACTATCTGATAAAGCTGCTTTTATTACTATATACTTAAAAATTAATATTTAAGTAGCTATTTTACTTATTTAATTTTAATTTTATTAAGAATATTTAAGCTTTAATTTAGTAAAATTTAAATAAATATACTAAACTTTTATATATTTTAAAGCTTTTATAGCAAAAAAGTTTGATTTTTTTTAATATATTTATTATAAAATAGCTATTAAGCTATACTAATAATCTATATAATAAATTTAATTAGCATATTAAATTTGGTAAGTCTAGAACTATTTATTAAATTTTTTAAATATATTAATAAATTATATTTTTATAATTTTACTAAGTAGCTAATTTGAAAGTAGCAATTTAATTAATCAAAACTTAAATAGAGGGTAGGTATTTTGGATTTTTTATAAAGCTTAAATAATAAGTAAGTATTATAATTATTTATAAGCTTAATTTGCAAGTAAGTATATAAGTTTTAAATATTTAGTTTAGTTAAAGCTAAGTATTTTAGCTAAATTATACTTTAAAATTTTAGGAAAATTATAATAATAATATAAAAATAAAATATATAAAATTTTATTTAAAATAAAAAAAAAGATTTTTTAAATATTATACTTAATTATCTATTTATAAAAAAGTTAAGTAGACTGCATAAAATAAAAAATTATTATTATCTCTAAAATAGTTTTAGTTATAAACAAATTATTTATAAAAATAGTATCTATTATATTAATAATATAGTAAATATATTATTAAAAAGTTTTAATTAAAAATTTACTTTAATAGTAAGTTAATATTATAAAATACTTTAATAATTTAGCTTTTAATAAGAAAGATATTATTTTAATTTAGTTTTATATTAATTATAAGAAAAATAATATTAATATATAATTAAAGTAATAAGTATATAAGTTTTATATACTACTAAAGTATTATAGTTTTTAGCTTAAGTTACAGTATATTTAAATTATATTAACTATATTAAAATTTTAATATATATATATTATTTAAAAATAAATTAAAAATATTAGTTTTATTTTTATAAAAGGCTAAAAATATATATTTATAACTTTAATAATAACTTTTTAACAATTTATATATATATATAAGTTTAAAATAATAAAAATAATAGTAAAATAATAAATTTACTATATAAATACAAATGCAATAAATAATTAAGCTTTATTTCTTATTTAGTTTTTTAAAAATAACTAGAAAAAAATATAAAGTAGTAATTAATTTAAAATATTATAGTAATTTATATTAAAACATAAATATATAAATTGTTAGCTTAAATACTAAAATTATATTTTAAGTTTTAGTATTTATTAAGTTAAAGCTATTATTATAATTACTTTATATAATATTATAAGCTTTATTACCTAGCTTATTTAACTAAGCCTTACTAATATCTATCTTTTTTAAAACTTCTATATATATACATATATTTTTAAAATAACAAATATTAATTTTATTTTACTAAGCTTTACTTAGTATAATGATTTATAATTAGAAATAAAACTTAGTATAGCATAGTTATATTTAGCAATTAATGGAAAAGTATATAAAAAGGACTAAAAAGTAAAATTAAAGCTTTACTTAATATTTTAATTATAACTTTATTTAATAAATAACTTACTATTAATTTAACTTTACTAGTTTTATTAATTTCATATTAAAGTTTTTTACCAAAATAACAGAACTCTTTTCTAAAATTATAGGTTATTTATTTTATTTTTTATTTTTATCCTATATGAACTACTTTGTTTATCTAATATATAAACAGTTAGGCCTAGGTTTAGTTAACTACATAGGTATTTATTATGCTTAGACTAAGTTTTTCTACTAATGGAATTAATTACTATTGCTACTTTTAATTTGGTATTATACTATAATAAATTTTTTCTAATAATACTAATAACTTTTTTAGTCTAAATTTATAATTTTAAAGCTATTTTAATTTTTTTAATAAATATTTAAATATTATATTTACTATATTAGTATATAAAAAAGAATATATAAATAAATAATTGCTATAAAATTATGCTTAATAAGTAAAACATCTTTATAATTTTACTTAAAAAGCTAGTTTTAAATATACTATCTAAATAAAAATTTTGAATTTTATATATATATTACTATAATAAATAGTTTTGTTCAACTTTAATCTATACTATTAAAATTTATATTAAAATACAAAAAGTGGTTAAAATTTTCTTATATTAATAAAATAAGCAAAATATTACAAAAAATAAAATATAATACTAACTAAAAAGTTAAAATTTATTACTATAAAACATTTAATATTTTTAAATACTGCTTAATGTATTTGATTTGAAATATAACCTACTTAAAAATGGTATGCAAATTTTGCAATATAGCTTTTAATCAATTATATCTTAAATTTAATATAGTAAATTACATTTAATAATACTTATTGTTTAATAATAACTGATATTACCTATTTTTTAAACTATCCACTATTTATAAAATTTTGTATTCTATTGATTTTATCAGAATGTACATTTTTAAAGGATGAAAATAAACACATATACTGTTTAATCAGTTTATTAGCATATTATTAAAATATATATATTTCCAATAAATTGCCTGTTTTATTAACTAGTATGTAAAAATGCGCTATTTCTTATAATTATCCGCTATAGATTTTTAATGTGAAAAAATTAAGGATATTTTCAAATAAAGATCAACTGCAATAGAGTTTTAAGTTAGCATAACATTCTATAAGAAATAATATACCAGTTATAATTAATACCTTTTTAATGGTCTTTGTCTCAATTTATTTTCGTTATTAAAAGTATTTAAGTTATTCTTCTAAAACAAAAGTTTTAAAATTAGACTGATTTTGGAATATTTAAGTTGGGTACCTTATAAATTACTAACAAAAATATGCTTTATTTTGTATAGATAGTTTTAGTATAGTTCTATAAAGATATATTTATGTTTACTTGAGCTTATTTACGAAAATAAATGTATGAAAATAAATAAATAAAAACCACATTTTTAGTTGCTTAAATATACCTGAAAAATTATAGCATAAATTGTATTTTTGCTATAATAATTTTTATTTATTAGATTTTAGTAGAATATAATAAAACTTTCTAAAGCTATGGTATAAATACTCAAAGTTCATGCTACAAAAGTTATGTACTACATTTACCTGCTTTTAACGTAAAATATATCGATCAATTTAAAGTAATTATGTACACGTTTATTAATAGCTATTAAAATCTGGATACACTTTTATAGTTTATTTCTTTTGATTTATTATCTATCAGAAAATTTAGTGAACACATTTAACACCCTTTATACAAAATGTAATCTACATATAAAAGGAGCAATTATATATTTTTATAGTATTAGAATAACGAAATCAAATTCTTAGTTAAATGTGGAAAGTAATAAAATAAAACCAGATATTTCATAAACTGTAACTATTATAAATTTCCTGGTCAAAATTTATAAGGGGGATTGGGTTAAGGAAAATTCTTCCTAGGTTGAATAGAAGGGTTTTGACCCGAGTATTGCGATTCCTTTCGCTAAAGTCTCCTGCTACCAAACTAATAGCAAAGTGCAAAAAACGCCATTGTTGTTGAAGAAGTTTCAAGAGTTTGAGAGAAACTAATTGTCGTTAAAATGGCATATTTACCGAAAATAGAAGGCTTATTGATTTCAATAGATTTCTCATATTTTGAGCCTTCCATAAGTTAGATAGGCAATAGAAAGGTTCAGAACCTTATGGATTTTGGTTAGCTAGTTTCTAGCTCAACCAATAAATTTATGTAATTAAGAAATTGATTTGTAAACAAATACAAATGTCATTATTGTGATTTGAAAGTGGATAGGTAACCATTTGAGTCTAATCCCCAACTTTAATTTCCTAATCTCAACAAAAATTGAATCTCCAACCTTATTAATCCAGCTAAAGTTTTGTATTGAGTTTGATTATATAACACTTACAAGCAACAGCCACGAAGAGACGCTTAACGACAGCGGGGATACCAAAAAAAACAAGTTCAATCTTTTAGCACCAAAAATTACCTTATATTTTCAAAAAGATTGCTCAAAAATCACCTAATAACTCTTATATTGCACTAGTTTTAATTCTATTGGTAACGTACACCAGTAACAACCTTAATTTAATCAACATATTAGCTTGAAATAATATACTTTGTTAATTATGTCAACCCATGACTCAGTCTTGCAAGAAAAGAAAAATCCCAGTTTATTGAATCGAGTGTTTAGAACAAAAGCATCACGTAAAGACACAAATACAGTTTATCTCGATTCATTCTCCTCCCCAAACATAACAGTAACACCTTTTCCTGATAAAGGTACAAAGTATAACGAATTTGAAAGAGCTTCACCTCCACTTAAATCTCATTCATTACCTTTGGCACTTCAATTACGTAGTCTATCAAGTGAAATAAACGCATCGACCCCAAGCTTAGTGCTTAGAAACGTGCCGTCGAACTCCAGCACAGCTTCATCTAACAACTTATCCCGTAAAAGCCTGAGCCCAAAGCTATCTAACAACAACTACCGACATTCTACTTACCAACCTAGAGTTGCTAGATTCAACAGTGGAGATGAGGTTGCATTGTCAAGAGGAATCGACAGGCTGAAGTTGCTACAGTCGAAAGGATCCACTCGTACTTCTTTCGATACGGATACCGACTCAGATAAACTTTCTATGATCGGAAGTAGCTACGGTTACGACGATTATTTCGACTCCGGATCTACTGCCACATCAGAAGTGCGCAGATCTACTGATTCTTTAACCCCATCTGAAATGGAGCTTAGGGCGGCAGAGTATAGGGCAGAGGATACGATCGAGGAGCAAAATGGACTTCTAGTACGAGCGGATAGTGACGAGTCGATTGAACTTACTGGTACCAGTACTCTGACTGCTACTACCTCAACTAGCTCCACCGCCAAATCTTCAGAGGATAAGTTTAGTATTAACAAATCAGCGGCACCTTTAGATGCGCTGGAGGACCCTAAAAGATATCTTAATTACTTGGAAACTACTTTCAATAAGAATGAGCTGGGCTCATTATTAGCTAAGAAGTAATTTTTATTTAATTTTTAAGTATTTACAGCTAATTTGTAGAGATACTTTCCACAATCAAGTTTTAAACACTTTTATGGATACCTTGAATTTTAAGGATATGTCGATCGATATGGCGCTAAGGTATTTCTTATTTAACCAAAATCTGATCCCAAGAATGTAGGAGTTTATTAGGTGTACTTTACCTCCCCAAAGAAGGGCAACAGATAGACCGAATCATCAACGTGTTTTCTAAAAGGTATTATGAAGCTAACAAAGATTTGTTTGTATCAGCTGGTAAAATATTATTTTGATTTTTTGACTTATTTTATACTTTAGAGCTGGTACATTCCTTATCTTTATCCCTGCTAATGCTCCATACCGATGCCCACAACAAATTAGTAAAGAACAAAATGTCTAAAGAAGAGTACATCAAAATAACGAGACAGTTGGACCACGCTTCAACAATACCGATTGAAATTTTAGAAGTAGTTATTTCACTTTTGCACTTAATTAAATGGTTTTAGATTTTGTATGATAATGTTACATCGGTAGAGTTCTTTAGAGATGATTCGGATACCCAATCTCTAGTAACTATCAACGAACCCAAGAAAGGGGGGTGGTTCCGTAAATGGCATGATAACAACAAAGTCAATCTACCCAAATCATCAGCTATCATGAATCAAGTAAACATTTTAGTAGTATAAAATTTGCTAATTGATTTTAAGATGAACACAGCAGTCAAATTAGCTACTTTGCTGAATACCTTCGCACCGGAGAAATCCCCCTACACCTACCGTTCTTCCAAAGCAGTATTCGCTGACACTTTGCTCCGATCTCCATTCAAAATAAAAGTACGTGGATTAGCACCTGGTTTTCAACCCACTATAAGAGCCCGACCCACTTCCGGATTTTCTATTCAGTATGTCGATGCTAATCCTGACATCTCCGAGTTACAATGTCTGAAAGAAGGGCTGCTGTTACGAAAGTCGGACATCAACGAAACCGGTACCAAGACGCATCTCAGGGCTTGGAGAGAGTTCTGGGTCGTACTAGCCGGTTCGCAGCTGGTGCTCTTTAAAGAAGTTTCAATTATGAAGGCTAGGCGTCAGTTGGACGGAGAGTCAAACCCGGCTCCTAAACCATACTCAGTCACCTCGGTAGCAAATGCAATTACCGTCCTCGACCGGGATTACACGAAGCATCCTAACGTGTTTCGTTTCGTGACCGGTGATGGTAGACAGTACCTGTTTCGAGCACCCTCTAAGGCCGAGATGACGGGGTGGATGACTAAAATTAATTTCGCTGCGGCATTCAAGACGTGCGACGTGCTGCCACGTAACGTGTCCAACCAAGCGTTCACAACTTGGCGGAACCGGTTACCTCAGCTCCAGCACTTCGAATTTGAAGAGGACGATGCCGACTCTCTGCGTTCTAAAGTCATTAAGAACCAGTTGAACCAGATTGACAAGCTGATCGAGGCGTGTGAACGCCGTATCGAGTCAGACAAGCAGCTGCACAAGCAGATGGGGGTCATGGTCACCTTCACCAAGGCTACTCAGGAACGGGCTAAGAATGCGGCTGACGCCATTTACAACAGGTTAAAGAGGGCTTACCTTGATCTCCAAAGACACCAGTGCTACCGTGAAATTTTACAGCAAGATCTCCTCCTGGGCGAGGCCCACCAAGCTTCCAACTCTAAGGATCAAGAGTTGGTAGATATCAAACAAAGTCTATAACATAATATACTTATCTTAATTACTTTCCATTCTTTGAATTGTACCTATCCGATTTTTACCACCGCCTACTCCTTCCCCCACAAACCTTCATCTTACCTTTAACCAACCCCTATTTAATCTGACCAACCTAAGTTTAATTTTAGATTTTTTTAAATCTGAGATTTGTTCTACTTATGATAAAAATAAAAAACTATAATTTTTGTCGTGCTAAATATTTGTACTTTTATATTTTTGTCAGGAATGTCATTATGTCTAAAATATCAAAATCTAGGTAGGTATTTTAGCTAAAATACAAAAACAAACTAAAATGTATTATAAGATATAAAGGAAAATGTTATTAATTTATAAGTATTTTTTAGTTATTAAGTTGTCATAAAATTAATTGTAAATATACAAATAAAGGTATTAAAGTCTAACTATATAGTAAATAATATATTAATTTATTAATATATAGTATATAAAATAGTAATAAACTCCAACCTTATTTTAAAAATATTGTAGCAAATATATATTTGTGCAAATATAAAACTGTCACAGTAGTATAATCTATTTTGTATAGTAAAATAGAATATTCTAAATATCTACTTAAATAATGTAAAAAAATCTCTAATCTATTATTTGAAAATAAACAAATAAGTTTATATAATATAGCAATATAAAGTGCAAAGCTATACTTTTATTTTTATTTAAATTATTATACTTTATAATAATAATAATAATAATAAAAGAAAACAGTATTCTAACCTTATACTAAAAGGTAAAGTATACTTCATTATTTTATATCAAAACTATATAATTAAAATAATTAAAATTTTCTACTGTAACAACCTTTTAAAATATTATAAATATTTAAGTAATATTATTTTTTAAATAATATAAGCTTAAAAATTTTTTGCTTTTATTATAGTGTTTATAATTATTAGCTATAAATATAATAATTTAAACTATAAAAATAAAATAGTAAAAATTCATAAATATATTTTTAAATAAAAAGATTAATATATAAATTATTTAAAACTTTAATAATATAATAATTAGTAATAAATTCTTTATTTAAATTAAAATTAGATTAAAAGAAAAAAAATAATAATATATTAATAAAAAATAATAAATTAGCATCTATTTTTAATTAGATAATATATATTAATAATATAGCAATTAAAATTTTAACATATAATATTTAGTAATAAAAAAACATCTGTAAGAAAAATTAAACTTATATTTTTTAATTATATAGCTTACATAATTACTTATCAAACTATATTATTTAGCTAAAACAACTTGCAAATTTTAATATTAGATATCTAAAACTATATAAAAAAGTTTTAGTAAAAGTAAAAATTATCTTATTTACAGTACTTTTATAAAACTATTAAGCATTATTTTTTAAAATATTTAGTCAAAATTTTTAAACTAAATATTTACTTATAGGCTTTTTTTTAAAAAGTATATTAACTTTAACAGCTTCTAACTTCTTATTTCCAGTAAAAACTAGTCTTTTTGTTTTTTTAATTATTACAGTAACCTCTACATCCTATTCTATGCCTTAATTCTTTACTTTTACTCCCAATATACCTCCCTCTTAGACTGTTGTACTCCAGTTTTTAGCATATAAAGCTCAGATTCTAGTTACATTACCTCTTAAAGATATTGAGAGATAAAGCTAAGACTCTAAGCTTCTCTCCTCTTCAGCACCCTTCTTTACTTCTACAGCAGCCTGTAACATCTTTATACCTATAAAACTATTTCCCTCCTATATCTCTGTTATAACCATCACCCTCTAATATAACTTCTTTGTTCTTTGTATTTCTTAACAAAAACCACTTGTGTTAAGTTAGTTGCTTGATTTATAAAAAAATGGAAACTCGCACCCAAGCCTTGATATTCCGGTCCTCTTCCTAATTAGTAAAGCTTAAAACGTAAAGCTCCATCGTTTTCCATATATTAAAGAAGTTGAAATATAAAGAGTAATTGGACCAATGGTTTTATAAAAGTTTAAAAAGACAAAATGAACACTTAAAGCTATTTTAGAACCAAACAAGTTCCGTTCAAGAGCTAATTAGTAATGAAACACGCCCAATAAATTCGTTCTATAGAACTTGCTTGGTCACAAAATCACGAAATGGTTTCTTGTAACCAGCAAAAGTTATAATTTTTCGAGTTCGAAAAAGGGGTAGAATAGATTGAAAATCAAGCAAATATGACAATGTTGAAAATACTATGCTTACATGGATATCAACAAAATGCAACTATATTCCATAAAAAAATAGGGTATTTGAGGACAGCTTTGAAGAAGGTTGCTGAACTGAGTAAGAATTTTAGAAGCCGAATCTTATACTAAATTACTTTACAAGAATGTTTGGATGGACCGATTGTTTTAGAAAGTTCAGAACTTTTAGGTGATCTTAATACACAGGATGAAAATAAAGATTTACCATGTAATCGATAATAATATCCAATGTATTCTAATTTATTTTTATTTTTATTAGTATTAGCTTGGTTTAAAAGAGTAGAAGAAGAGTATGTCGGTTTAGAAGATACATTTGATTATTTAATAGATTACATTAAAAAAGAGGTATCATTTTTAAATTATTTTATTTTATTGAGCATGTATTTTCTAGGGCCCGTTTGATGGAATATTAGGGTTTTCACAAGGTAATTTTGATTTTAATGAATATTATATAACTTTGTTATTAGGTGGTAATGTAACAGCACTTTTTCTTAAAAAGTTACAGTTACAGGACCTACCATTATTTAAATTTGCAATAATTTGTGGTGGGTTTCCTCCAAGAGTTGAAAGTTATCAAAAGCTTTTAACTACCGAACCACAAAAGATTCCTATCCCTACTTTACATATTATCGGTGAACGAGATCCTATTATTTCACCAGGTATCTTAATTTGATACTTTTATCTAAGTTTTGTTTTTTTAGAATATTCGAAAAACCTTGAAAATTATTTTGAAGATCCTGCTGAACTTTTACATGACGGAGGGTACCTTTTATTTTTTTTAAAGTTTACTAACTTTTTTAAATTTAAGCCATTTTTTACCGACTCGTTCTGCTTACAAAAATACTATCGTTAATTTTGTTTCTAAATTCGTGAAATCAAATATTTAATAAATTTTAAACCTTTAATGTATATTTAAGTAAATCGCTCTTTCATCCTTGATCCGAAATTTCGATCCCTTTATCACTCAACTAGCTTTTAGATAGATAAAGTGTTTTTAATTTGAAATTGAGTTTAATGAATAAGTTCATTTAACCTTATTTTTCTAATTGAATTATTAACATTTAAGTAGAGATGTTTTAAGTAAACTACAAAGTAAAGACTAACTTACAAAATCCAAGTAATTTTTTAAGCTAATATCTTAGATAGTACATTATGTAAATCCGATGAATATAGATAGAAGTTTATAGTTAAAGAGGAATGTAGATATAAATATATTTGATTGCACACTGACTACATTTTCAATCATAATACGTTAATATTAAAATTCTCAGTCAACTCATTTTATACTAATTTTTTATAGATTCTATATCAAAACAATTTCCTACCAAATGCAAAATTTTTAACCTAAGACTATACTATACCTTTTTGGTAATAGCTTTAACAGTTAATATTATGTTATGAAGCTTAACTAATTTATTATATAGCAAAATATCTGATATTTTTCTTAGATTCTATTAGTTTATAAAGTAGCAATATAAATTTAGAGTTTATTATCCATTTATATTTGTTTTTTCTTTTTACTATTATTTTTACAGGTAAAATTAATAAACATATTAAATTAAGAATTTAAAAATTATATTTAAATTGATAAGCAAAGAATCAACAAAGAATTATAAATTGTATGCATTCTAACTTTAAAATATAATTTTAATGTAATTTAAACAATGAATTAACAAGTTAATATAATATTATTAAAAGTATTAAAAATAAAGATAATTTATTAATAATGGAATAAGTAAGTAAAGTTACTTAAAGTAAGTAGATAAACTAAAACATTTAAGCTTTTAATTTTTACATTTCAACTTATTAATATAAACTTAAAACTTAAAAAGCAAATATTTTTAATATTGATAACTTTAAGAAGATTATTAACAATTACTATTACTATTCTAGTTAAATAACATAGCTTAATAAGTAATAATATAAACTATTTAGTTAAAAAATATAGCTTTAAATCCTTTTATAAACATTTTTGTTATTTTTGACTAGTGCTAGTTAAAAATTTAAGCATTTTTATTATTTAAATAATTTTTATATTTTACTTATTTTCTTCTAATTTAATTTTAATTTAATTAAAAATTTTCTACTAACTTTAACTAAATAATTAAAAATATATTAATATAAATAATTAAAAAATAACTTTTAAAATATAAATTAAAAATCAATTATATTACTAATAATTAATAAAGATGTTAAAAGTAATATATATATTATTAACTACTCAAACTAGTTTTATTACTTTTAAGGCAAGTTTTAGTAAAATTAATAAGTTTAGTAATTAATTTTCCATAGTTAAATAGCAGCTAGCCTAACTTATATATTTTTAATTTTTAGTTTTTTAAACTTATTTAAATACTAAATAATAAAAAAGCCTAAAAATACAAAAATTAACTTTAAAATTACCTTAATATTTTAGGCTTTTTAAAAGTAATTTTAGCTATTTTACTTAATTGCTTTATTAAAACTTTATAAATAGCTTTATTAATAGCTTATTAAATTTTATAAAGTAGTAATAAAAATTATTAAGTAGTTTTATTATTATTTTAATTTATAGCTATATTAAAGAATAATTACTATTAATATTATAATAAAATAAT
The DNA here is from genome assembly GCA_037055185.1 of Capillidium rhysosporum. NCBI lineage: Eukaryota > Fungi > Entomophthoromycota > Entomophthoromycetes > Entomophthorales > Capillidiaceae > Capillidium > Capillidium rhysosporum. The sequence continues at coordinate 12,484 of JAWQFY010001014.1, forward strand.
ATCTATATGCTAAAATTTTAATAAATATATAACTTTTATTATTTGTAAATATAAAAAGCATATATATATATATTATTTAAATACTTTTAATTTATATACTTTATATATAAGTTTGCAGTTAATTTGAATAAATAACAAAATTATAATATATTAAAGCTACATTTTAATATACTATAAAATTAAAAAGTTTTAAATATAAAAAATTAAATAGTTTTTAAGCTAAGTAAAATACTAAAGCTTTGTTTTAATATTATAGTATATTATTAAAATAGCTGAAAAAAATAATTAGTATATATATAAAATATAAAATTAATTATTAAAAAAATACCTAATCTTTTATTTATTTACTTAGTAGCTATTAAATGTAAAGAAATATATATGTATTATTAGCAAATACTATATTTTAAAAGGTAAAAAAGTATTAAAAAATACCTTAAAGAGATTTAAAAAGTAGTGATAAAAATAAATTACTTTAGTAAATGCTAATAAAAAGAATAAAATGGCTATAATAAAGTTAATAGTATTATTATTAATAAAGCTTATAATAAAGATAAGTAAAAAAAAGCCAAACTAAATAAGTGGATTTTAAAAAGGATTTATTAGTCATTTAGTAAAAGATTTTCTTTTACTTATAGAAGTTTAGGAATCCTAGCTAATAGCAAAAAACATTTGCATTTGTAACTTATTAATAAAGCTAATTAAAAAATACTTTATTAAATTAATAAAATATAATCTGCCAACTAAAAAATCAAAAATTGCAGAAATATGGTTTTAATTAAAAACAAATTAGAAAATTTAAATCAATTAATTTGGATTTAAGCTGTAAATATTCGTATTTAAAACCTCAGAACCTTAAGGAGATACTTTTGATTATTAATGATAAGTTAAACGATTTTGTTTTTTAGCCTAATAAGTTAAATTTGGCTAAAACTGCAAAGTTTATAACGTTTGACTTATGAAATGCTGGAAAGCATTTTGACTAAAAATATTAATCTTAGACGTTTTCTGCCATATAAGTGCATATTTTTTTATCTGCATTTGAATCAAAAATTATAGAAAAATTAAATTTCAAAAAATTTCCGCCATTTAAGCTAAATATGATTTGTAATGACTAAGGATGTATAAATAGTATATAAAGTGAAAAATAGCAAATTTTTAAAGCTTAGCTCAACAAACTTTCATAAGAAAACTAAACACTACAGGCTATAACTTCAATACCAACTTAACAACAAATATAAACTTAGTTTTACATTATATTGAATATTTTATGCTTGCACAGGTACCAAGAGAACGGTTTAAGATTTAAAAAGAACTTAAATGAATTACAATCAGCCTTACAAGGTGTAGCTCATTTAAATAACCGAGCTTTTACAAAAATTTAACAACTTAATGATGTATACTTTTAAAGAATATCCGGATGGCCCTTCTAAGATAAATCCGCAAGTAGAATACTTCGATGATCGACTTTCTTAAATTACTTCAGTAGATCAAAGTGAATTTTAAATTTTAATATATAATCATAACTTTTTTAAAGGTAGATGTTGGTTACGATTCATAGATGGAGAATTTTTTGGGCTCGATAATTTAATAAATTATTTAGATGAAATTGTAGAGAAAGAAGTTTGTTTTCAAGATTTAAAATCAATATATTAACTTTAAATGCATATACACAGGGTCCGTTTGATGGGATATTAGGGTTTTCACAGGGTAGATCCTAAAGTAAACTTATCTACTTTAACATTTTTATTTTTATTTAACTTATAGAAGCTGCTGCTGCTGCTTTATATTTAAAGCATTTACAGCTGGAAAATTTACCCACTTTTCAATTTTCTATACTTATAGGTGCATACCCTATCCACTGTGACTCTCAGTTGAATTTTGATACTCAGCCTATTAAAATACAGGTTCCCACTTTACATTTCTTTGGGGAAAAAGATAATGTTATATTACCAGGTATATTTAAAGTTTAAATTTGATTTAAAATTAAAAAATAAAAATAAAAAAATATAGAAGTTTCTCAGTTACTAATAGATTACTTTGAAAATTCAATTGAAGTTAAACATTCTGAAAAGTATGAATTTTGATAGTATAAGGCTTTTAACTCTATTTTTCAAATATAGACATATTCTGCCAACTAGGGAGCCTTATTTGAATAAGGTTCTAAAATTTATAACTAGTTTTCAAAAGTCAAAGTTGTAATACAAGAATTTAGTTTTGGGAATAAATTTAAAATCTATTTCTTTTAGGTGAAATTAAATGTTGTATCAATAAAAGAATTGTATTATAATATGTAAGTCTATAACTACTAATATCCAAAATTATTAAATTTAATAGTTATATACTTTTATATTAAATATTTAAATCAAGTAAAATTTATTAAAAAAATATTTTATTATAATAATAACAAATAAGACAGCTAGTTTAGTAATAATAAACATAATAAAAAATTCTGAAACTTTAAAAATGAGAAAATTTTATATAAAAATAAGTTACTAATATATATATATATTAATTATAAATAAAAATAAACAAATAATTTAAAAAAATATTAAAAAGCTTAAATTAATTATTTTTAAATTTATATAAATTTTAAATTAAAAACATCTTTAATTTATATCAAATATAAATTTATGTATATATAAAGTATAATTTTAAATAATTTGGCTAATTATAAGCTTAAATAAAAGGTAAATATTTTAGTTACTTATAAACTTAAATAAAAAGTAAGTATTTTAGTTATTTATAAGCTTAATTTAAAAATAAGTATATAAATTTTACTATATAATTAAATTAAAGTTTAGTACTTTAAAATTTCAAAAATATATTATAAGAAAATATTAAAATAAAATATAAAAAAGTTTATTTAAAATATTAAAATAAACTTTAATAGTATATTTAATAATTTACTTATAAAAATATTAAGTAAATTTTAAGAAATAAGATAAATAATTTACTTTAAATATTATTTAATAACTAAAATTTATAGTAAATATTGCTATAAAAGTATATTGATTTAGATTAAAGTTTTAAATATTATTAAAAAATCAAAATTAAAATAAAATAAAATTTTATAAAAATATTTAAAAATAAGTTAAATTATTATATATAGTAAATTAGCTAATAAATAAGCAATTAGCTACTTTTAAAAGTAGCTGATTTCAATTTTAAAAATTAAATAAAAATAAATTAAGTTAATAAAATTAGCTAAAAATAAATATTTTTAATTA